>JAEQBH010009025.1:0-192090 GCA_016808115.1 Tetrastigma voinierianum | reverse complement strand
ATATTAATTTTAGTTTTTAGTTTTTTAATTTTAAAAATTATGGTAATTACTTATTTATCCATCTTTAATTTTATAAATACTTATATTGGTATTTTCGAGCCATTATAAATGCTTTTTGTATTAATATATCAAAACACCTTAACATATCATTAATCCTTTAAAATATATCTAATTATTGAATAAAATACTTATAATATAGACTCTCATTAATAACTTTTAAAAATAGTACTTAATTAAATTATTTTCCGGATCAGCTCAGGCCTCAAGTGCGAGTTTTGTACGGAAATGATGCGTTTAAATAAAAGATAAAATGGACAGCCATTAAGGAAAATATTAGTAAGGCGCGATGCGTGCGAGGCAGCGGCGATTGATTCTGCGGAAGCGCGGCGAGCGGCGGTTTTAAAGGAATTGGAAATCACGTAGTTGACAACAACGGCATTGAAATCCACTTATTTCAAATGTCGTCGTTGTCAGCGGTAGTTGAATTAAATCAAGTGCAGTTTGAGAAGATTGGCTTGTATTCCAAGCCCATGCGCGGTGAGGACGATCAGATGGCGGCGAAGCGGTTCGCCCGCAGGTCGCGGCGCGCTCCTTGGTGAACCATTGGCCGTGTGTCTTGACATCCACAGCACCACTATGGGGACAATGAATACCCCCGTAGTAATGTATAATATAGAGTCTTTGGACCAATGAAAGGGAGGATTAGACGAGAAGCGACCAAAGAAATCCATGGAGCAAACAAAAGTGGGTTTGCCAACATCGTGTTACAAGAACTCGGCTATTACCTTCTAAAATATGGAACAAACACCTTAGGATATAGATGAGGAAAGTGAGGATAATATGAACAAGGCCAGTGACCACAGAAGAACAAAGGTGGCGAAGGGCAGGACATGAAGAAAGCGGCGTATTGTGATTATTAATAGCTAGGCCTCAAAGGGTCTTCCATTATAAGGCCTGGCTGCAAGGTGAAGACTGATTCTGAAGTACCCGGCATGGAACCTTGTCAATATGGATAGGATTAATCGCTCAATTATGCCTTGTGGATCATGGGGTTGCGATCATGGATGCATCAGCTACAAGCTCAATCCAGGGTGGTTGGGATGGGTAGGCTCAATCCATATTATCCTCCATTATTGGAACTGCAATATTTAAATTTGGAGTCTTAGTCAGCTTGCAATCAAGTATATATAGGAGATTGATAAAGAGGAAAAGAAAAGAAAGGAAAGTGGAGTGCAAGATGGCATTTGACTGAGATATAATTTGATCTTCTCTGAAGCCAGGAAATTTCTTAATTCGAAATCTGCCAGATTAGTGCTGGCGTTTAAATAAGTGGATTCATCTGTCGTTAATCAGCGGCGGTATTTGAGTCTTTAAAAACATGTTCTGAACAGGGCAGTAGAAATCGATTGTCGCGTTTCGTTGTCGGTATTTGTCTTCTTTTAGTGATAATTTTTATCATTGATTTTTATCTTTTATTTCAAAACATATCATTTCAGTATAAACTCAAGTCAACAATACTTTTTGAATTCAAGGGCCATATGGGCAAAAAAAATAATAACATTATCATGTATAAGAATCTGTTACTTGTGCATAACAGATGTGATAAGTGATAACAGTGGGTTGTTTACTTGTACTCCTCTCTCTGTACAATTGATTGGACGCATGACCTTGACATATATGTCTTCTAGCTTGCTTTTCAAACGTTTTTTTGGGTGATTGATTATTCATTGTCTGTCACAATTTATGTTTTTGTCTTAATATCATCTTAGTCAAGTGATGCATTTATCTCACGGTTCATGACAATTCACAGCTGAGTTTGTCACTCTTGGGATTGCTATTATCTTAATATTTTGATCATATTTACATCTTATTCATGGGATAAGGCGCATAAATATCTCCAAGTTTTTGTATATGTCTTATTTTATCTTTGAAACTTGGTTAAAATATTTGTGTTCATTCCAAATCTCTTATAAGTAAAACTTAGCAATCCACAGACTTTTGATCCATGGTATAGTCGTTGAGGGTAGTAATGAATCTCGATGATCCCAGGAATGGCGTCATTTGACGCAAGACTTATCAAATAAAAGCCGTTTAAGGATTAGTGATGAAACCTAAGGATATAAATGGAACACAAAGCGCGGTGAGTACTACGTGAAGAGCGGGAACCCTCCGGCCCTTAAGATCTTGTACCACGCTCTTCATGGGAAGGGTTTTAGCCGCTTATCCTCCGAGTTGTCATCCTCGGAGGGTGTTTGGCTGCCCAGAAAGTGGAAAAGAAAATGAGAGAAAATGGGAGAGAAGAAGAAAAGCGAGAAAGATGAAAGCTTCCCGTCAATTTTTGGCAGGTTGATGGATTGATTGGTTGTGCGGAAGGCTTGGTGAAGCTTATATATGCTCGAGAATAAGGGAAATTGGCAAACTAAGTATTTGAGGACAAATTTGGAAAGCAAGATTTAGCAGAAACATCAAAGTGTCAAAAGCGGGCTGACAGGTGTTTTTGTGATGAGCAGTGGTGGTACAGGCATGAATAGTGTTTCATGATTCTGAAATTTGCAAGCTGTGCAAAATTTTATTTGTGACCTTTTCTTAATTTTACAGCCATACTTTTCCTTCTAACCACGATTTGCAATGCTGAGTTGAACTTGAATTCTTACGTGCTTAGTTGATAATAATTTTGGTATAAATAACTTGCAAAACAAAATTAGCCACTAAAAATGCGATGGTAGAATAGCAGGACCTTAATGTAAATTAGTTTTTTTAATTACGTGGGTGGAAATGCATGAAAGTTGCTCCAGCTTTGCAATAAACGAGGTTAAATAGCCTTTTGAGCGCTAATCACCTATCTATTAAAATAATCTGCTTCCACTAAAAACTCTTCAGCGTTTGGTGCAGTTTAACTGCATTTGTCCATGCTGTGACCTTTTCGAGCGGCAGGTGTGTTAGCTACGAAAGTAAAAGTATGTATCTTTAAGGCAGAAAAAAATTCAAAGTAAGCTCCAGACATACCATAAAACTTAGGACATTTTTATACCTTCCCTCTTAGTCACTTTTAACTGTTGTCTATAAGATGTTGGGTCACAGGTATAAATTGAAATTTATTAACATAATTGTTGGATAGATGACTTTAGATCAGTTGTAGTCTTGTAAAACACATTAACCTATTTATTAAAATTAAGTTATAAGGATCAACTTGAATTCAAACAAAAAACCATGATAAATATATTCAGCTTGAATGGTACTGACTGATTGTATCCATTCCATCAGCCTTGAATTGATATTATATTATACATAAATTTGTGTGTTTATGACACTCGAATTTACTAAGAAATTAGGGAAAAGGGACAGAAGAATGATCTCTGTTCACATAAGCTACAAGATTTTGATGAAGCTTACGGTTGAAGGACATCCTTTTGAAGAATGATCTCTATGCATTGAAGCTGATCAGGGATTTGTCGTTACTCCGTGATGAGTTTGCAGAGCAAAAACCTTGTATGTCTTCATAGTGTACTTTGGCCTGCACTAGTCAGGCCAGTCAGCCACCAGCAACCCCCATTGTATAACTCACACGTCTCCTGTGTATCACCAGCAGTTTGTTGTGTCTATAACCACTGTTGACATGCGTACACATGCCAGGCAAGGCTCAGTGCCTTGACCACCAGAGGCCTTCCACTGCCTTCCAGTTACCAGGAATTATAATGCAGTTGATACAGCGTAATGCAAAAAAAGGCATTCTTCAATATAGAAGCTTTGACAACCTTCTATCCTTACAGTGAACTACATGTCTAAAATGTCTCTGTTTTGCAGTTGGAGACATGCATTGTCCCAATCCCTCATGGCCCCAGAGAAAGGCCGAGAGGCTGGCAAGCTTAACCATATGTTTATATCTGCTGCAAGGCTGATAGACAGAGAAATGGTGCTGACCAGAAATGGTAGGGCATTCCTGCCCTACTTGCCATCATCCACCTCCTGCATTCAACTTGACCATGTGTCTGATGACGTAAGTTGAGATACAGCTGCTTTTCTTGGAACTCTTTCATTAAGATCCTCATTCTGGGAGGACCGAAACCCATGTCTTGCTCGAAAACCATTGCCTGTTCTGATGGGTACCATTCTGGAAGAATTTTGCTCTGGGGAGGATCTCTTTGTTGGACCAGGCGCCAAATCAGCATTGATTTTCCTTGTGCAAATGGCCTGCGAAAAGACCTGAAAAGTGGTGTTTTCTGCATTCTTGTCGACCTATTTCTCTGTTGTTGAAGGACACATGGGGCATCAAGTGCAAAGAAATTCAGCAGTTCTCCATTGTCCCTACAGTGACAGCCAGTCTGGTGGTTCCAGTAATGTGACGTAGTGAAGGCGGAGATCTTTCCCTCTTTGCACTCAGTCTGTTCTGTCATGGGGAGTGGAGCATGGGCCGGGATCAGTGGATATCAAGAATACAGATCTGATCATAAGAAGCTCTGCATAGATTGTGGGGACATCTTGAAACCCTGGTCTTGCAAAGTTCTCAAACCACTTTGATTAATCAGTTTGGAAGGGTACTCTAGACATCTTATATCATCAGCAAAGTCCCCTTACCTCATGTGTTTATTTCAATGATGGGAGTGCATCGTGGAAGCTGTCATGTAGTTCAAAAATAAATTCATCAAAACAAAAAAAAAAATTAGTTTCACAAGACTAGAGTGGCGAGGCCTCTGGTACCGATAGTTAAGAGTTTGGACGGGGCGTAAGAAAGGATCATGTTCAAGTCTCATGAGAACAGAATACTACAATGTTAGAATGCAAAATGAATAGATGTCAAAAAAAAAAAAAAAAAAAAAAAAAACTATAAGACTATTAGATAGGTAGGAAGGAAAGAACAAGTCTTTTTGATTATCTTCACATATAACGTTTCAATTATAAACTTATGATGCCTGGCATTTGATGTTATCAAACCAGCGTGTTGGGAGAGGCTGGTAACATATCAGAAAGCTTCAGCTCAACATTGTCACCAATACAAACAGTATTAGAAACTTTGGCTCAGTTTGAAACCGAAAAGTACTAAATAAAAGGAAAAATACTAAGAAAAATAATTTTTTTCGCGTTTGGTTTCTACAATAAAGAAAATATAAAAATAAATTCATATCTAATCAAAATTTAATATTTTTTAAATTACTTAGTGCAATAATGATTTGAATAAGCATATAGAATTAATTTATTAGTTCAAACCTTTATATCTATTCCAAATTTTCTTTCCTTCCACTTTTTTTCTCTATTACCATAAAGACAATATGGTTTCGAACCATGACAACTGCAATAAGCTTTATAGTGACACAGCTTTTCACTCAAGGAATTCAGCTAAAGCTGTATTTCCAACTGATGAGAGAAACAGCTAAAAGGAATTATTTATATAGGACATTATTATTTGAGACATTGCATTTTGTTAGCCTTTAATGCTAAATTTTAAATTTAAATAATTTCTTTTAATATAAGTCATTTTATTTATATTTGATTATTTTTTAGATTTTAGTTAATCAATATAAGAAACTTATTTTCTTCATATTTTTTTCCTAATATTTCCATAAAAGCAAACTACAGCCCATTTCTATTATCAGGTGAATCATGGAAAACATGTTTTTTTAACTATTTCTTGACCAACTGTTTTAAAAAACATTCTGTGTTATCTGGAAAATTTTCTTGTTAAACAAAAAAAAAAAAAAAAAAAACCTGGAACGTGTTTTCTTGTTCTCCTTGGTTTTTGAAAACAGAAAACAACAGTTTTGAATTGAAAAAAAGGAGAGATAGAAGATAGAAGATAGAAGAGTAACCTATGGGGGCAGCGATCTTCATAACAGCGAAGCAGGGAATTGCCATCGCGATACAACACAATCTGCTTATCAAACACAGTAAGGCCCAAAGGAGCATCCTCTGTTAAGTCCTTTGTGAGATACAGTGGGTACCACTCTTCCCTCCAATCGTACTTCGCCATGTGTCTCTCTCCTCCCGGCCCTTCTTGACTAGTCGGGTCCACCAGAACCCCCTGGTCGTCTCCTCCCCCGATTGTAACCCCATCCCTAATCTCTGCAACAGCGCAGCATCTGATGGAATCCCTCCATGATTGGGTTAGTCTGTGGTGAGGGTTGAATTGTAATTGTGGGAGAGAGAGAAGTGAGGATGGAGGGGGCTTTGGGGAGGGGAAGAAGATAGAGACGGAGGAGAGGGAATAAATGGGCGGAGGAGAGCCATGCGGGTGAGTGGTGATAGTGGTGGAATGAAGAAGAAGAAGAAGAAGAAGAAGAAGGAAGTTGAAAAGTAGGCCAAGAGAGAGAGAAAAGGAGAAAGTGTTGGGTGGGGTTGCTTGGAAGGACGTTCCAAGCTCTCATGACCACACGTTCGTCCCAAGGTAATGTCCATCTTCTCCCTCGTTTCTTCTACACTTCATGGCCCTAGTATATCTTTGATGGAGTGGAAATGAGTTTGTTCGAAAATAATAAAAAAATTAAAAAATCTTAAAAACAAATGTAGTTTGAAAAATAATTTTAAATATAATGTTTCTTTACCTCAACATGCATGGTAAAAGTGTTTTTTGGGAGACGTTTTTAAAATTTGAAAAAATACAAATGTTTTTTGAAAAGATATTTTAACTTACATTTAAAAATTTTAAAATTATAAAAATATATTTTAAAAAGATACTTAGTATTAATTTAAAGCATTTAAAATATAAGTATATTTTTTGAAAAATGACTTTTTATATAAAATTTTCTAACTTTTTGAAAGTGTCGTTAAAAAAACATTTTAAAAAAATATCTTTTGAAAAAACACTTTTAAAAAATATATTTTACACATGATAAAAACTACATAACATTTATGAATATTTCTAAACTTATATTATTTAAGGAATTTTTTATTTTGTTTACACTAAATGTCTATAAAAAGCCCGGAATTAGGCTACTAACTTTGGACTTTGGTGACCCATATTCCACACCATTCTCAGGTAATTTTGACTCTTCTTCTAAGGTAATTTGGTGTGTTTCAGACCAGTTTATACCCATGAAGGCTTGAAGTTAAGTACTTATAAAATAACAGCATTTCCAACCATTCTCCATCTTCACAGGGCGGAGGGAGGGAGCATGGACCAGACGGGACAGTTGCTCCCACTGGAATTTTAGACATTTTATTTTACAATAAGGTTTTAGATAATTTAACCATTGTTGCCCTCTATGAAAATCTACAAAAAAGTCGTCAGTCATTGAATAAGGGCCAGCTGTCTTATTAGAGATTGTTCCCAGCTTAAGTAAAATGGTAAGCGAAGCCACTTAATCTTCTATAGATTTTAGCCAAAATCATCTTGTCATTTATTTGATCTCGGAATATGGATGATTAACGATAATTACCTATAATTAAATAAATAATTATCAAAATATTTTAGATTGAAAAATAATTCTAATTATACAACCATTTTTTGGCATAGAAATGGGGGTGGAAATTCTTCCTCTGATGAAATTGTGTCACGATTTTATAATTTCACATGCTAAGACCGTGTGGTAAAGCAGCTTAGCGATTTCTATTTGAAATCGTAATTTTGAAAACACAACTTCATAATTTTATATTGAAATCGTATCTTTAAAATAAGACTTCACAATTTTAAAAATTTACATTAAAATTGTGTTTTTAAAACACAATTTCATATTTTTACATTAAAATCATATTTTCAAAACACGACTTCATAATTTACATTGAAATCGTGTCTTTAAAGTACAATTTCACATTTTAACATTGAAATCGTGTTTTAGCTGTAGATTCGCATTTTATGAAGAATAATGCTTTAAAGACCTGTATTTATATGGCGCTTAGTTGAAAATGATAAGATTAATGTTGTAACACCAAATTATCTGCAATAACGGTTTATAACAATGTTTTTGGGTATAATAAAAATAAATCAATATTTTAAAATAAAATAATAAAACTAAGATTTATACAAAAAGACAATTAATTGATAATTTAATTTGGGCCAAAGTAGTAATTTAATAAGTTCATGCTCTTCAGAAAGTAAAATTTGAATGAGTTGGGTGAGAATAATAGAGAGATGAATGGCTAAATGAAAGAATGGAAAGAAGAAGGCAAAATGTATGGGCCAGGCAGCCTTGTACGGAGATCAAAATATCTCATGTTGGTCTTTGGATAGGAGGCAAGCGGATAAGGGAGAAAGAAGGAAGAGAGAGGAAGAGAGAAGGAGAGGAGAGAAGAGAGAGATGAGAAGAGAAGTTAGAAGATCGAATGTGGATTACTATGGGTTTATATGGATTTTTATGGTTGGGGATGACTATTAGTTTTTACAAACCTATGGTTTAGTTAGGAATTCATCCTACCCCTAGATTTGTTGAAAGTTGGGTGGATAAAACCCTAGTTTGTATAAGTTGAGCATGAAATCCTCCCTTTGAGTATAGATTTTTGGTTTATTTTCAAGTAATTAAGTTTGGGTTTAAACAAGCCCTAACTAACCTTATGTTTAGGTATGAACCGATTTAGAGTTTGTTTTGTAGCGCCACAAATCCAAAATTCAGATTGAAAGCTACGTCGACCTCGAAAACACTTGCTTAGATAACTAAGTATTGATATTTCTCACAATCGGACAGGAATCTCCTTTATGCAGGGGAGCTCTCGGGATACATAACTTTGTATATCTTTTGTCAAACAATCAATATAACGATCCATGAATTAAAGCGACCATGGGCCCTGAGCCAATACTCATCTAATAATTCCCAACTATATACAGCGTTTGAGGTGAAGAGTTTATAACATCAAACCATGTTGATTACAAATTCAAATACATGTATGCGTGTGATGACAGAAGACCATAGCGAAATACTTCAGCTAAACCTCATGATGACGACGTCTGCTCTTCATTTTCTTACACTTTTTGAAATATGTTTATGACAGGTGAACTAATGCTGATAATTGGAATCACCTCAAAAGTAATTTTCTGCTCATAACTAGTAAGTATGTGATGCTCAGTAGCTGCATTAAGCTGATGGTTGATGTATGATTATGTTGATCGCTCATTTGGTCTCAAGCGCTGTGCGTGTGAGAGGGCTAAACCAAACGAATCATTGTTTTTTGTTGTGGACAACCTGATGATCGTTGGTCAGAGCTCAGGCGTTGATGTTTGCCATGGACTACCTTTCATTGTCATATCAGTTGGTGGGCTGGCGGGTTGTTTTTTATGTGTGAATATCGAATTGTATCCATTGAGAAGCGACCAAACCTATAACTGTGCCCTTGGACTATCTCAGGTAATTATTGTGTTTTGTGGGCCATAGAGTATTCTTGAGAATCACCTCATGCACTCACTCATCGTCTGGGTGCCCCGGTGCATATGGAATCTGTGATCTTGATTTCATTTCAGTGATTTCTATAACACATTGCAAATATATAATCATTCTATATTATAATTTAAATCACACAAACATGTGTATAATTTCACAATCATTTGTGAAATTAGCTCCACATTGGAATTAATTATCCAAACCACGAGCAATTCAACTTGAATTACTCGACCAAACCCAATTTTCACAGAAAATTTGATTTTCGTGTCACTATTCATGTGAACAGTAAAACCCTCGAAGTTCCAGCATTTCATTTATCATCGATCATCGGTTCCTTTAGGAACCCGAATTTAAATGCCATTTTAGGCCTCATTCAAGCCCGATACATTATTTATGGCATAAAACCCACCTGCGAGTCAGCGGTGACTACCTTTGTCAACGAGATTAAAGAATTTCCCGGCTCGGTCCCAGGTACAGGGCTGATCAATGATCGTTCGAGGCCTCAAACCCGACTCAAACATTATATGCTTGCTTAAATCAAGGTAAAACTCCAAGTAGGATAAACCCACTGCCTCACGGGTTTGTAAGCTCTAAAAACCGAGTCACCCAGCGTAGGCCTCTCCGTGTAAATGGCTTTCCTTCTCGCCCGGAAGTTTTCGACGGTCGGATATTTCTGAGAATCTAGAGAGAAGTTGGATGTTCTCTCACTAAAATAACAAATCTGAGCTACTGCATCTAATTCCCCCCTTTTCACGTTTGGCTTTCTTGTTTTCATAGGTAGGAGACAGTCCTATTCACTATTTTGTCCTTAGTGTCATTTAAAATTTAAATAATAACCATTATGTCCCTTAGTTTGGATTTTCGACATTTGGCACTATCTCGACCGTCCATTTCTGTCATTTCTCTACTCATGCAACATGAGTACATGTTATATGTATTTATGCATTAAATGTCGTTTCTGACGTCAGAAACGCGATGCCTCGAAAAGCGTGCAAACTCACTCTTGTCTTGATTTGTGGTCGGCGTGCTAGCTAGATTTGTGAGGCGATTCCAACGGTGAAATCCGGATTCATCGTAGAGATCAGGAAGATAAATTTTGTGGATTTTTTGACCGATTACGATTTTCTTAATTTTTGAAAAAATTGGATTTTCTCAAGGTCTTCTGATCTCCCCTGCAAAAAGATTTATTCTCGAAATTACGTACAATCTTTATAAACACATGCATATGCATTATTCTACCATGCATATGGCTAGTCATTTGCTATTAACGACTAAACCACGTACCTTCATCCTAAATAAGAAGGGATGAGTGGCGGCCCGCATCGTAATCCTCCGACCATGGACTCCTCCGCTCCCGTAGTGTCGTGTAGCACCCTCAGCCTCACGGTCTTGCGTCGCGAGCACGATCCGCAATTTATTCAAAATACACATTGGTCCCTCCTCGAAGGTCGTCGGTGTCAACCTCGATACATCCCCCGATCCCTTTACATGAGCTAGATCGGTGTATACTTAGGAGCATGGAGGCATTAGAAACACCTCGTGGACACACGACATCTTTGGCCGGTAAAACTAATCGATATCTGCCAGTGCCTATCCTCTCGAGTATCTCGAAAGGCCCACGATGAATCGGCGATAGCTTCAGCTTCTTGAACGACCACTCCTCTCTTGGGGCATCACCTTGGCGTGATCTGACCTTTCGCCTCTAAGGTGACGTCATTACATACATAGCTCTTCTGCCGTCGACGGCGGGTGAGAAGACCTTATTGTCATTATCAAGCTCACCTTCTGGAGTGTCTCGTCGGATCGAGGACCGAGTGATGGAGCTCTCTCCCGCCTCGGTCCATTATAGTAGGTGATCATGGCCTTGTCTGATGCCTCCCGAATGGTGCCATTCGTATGCTCGCCTAGTAGCCCATTGTTGTAGGCGAATTCCACTAAGGGCAAGTGCTCTTCGAATTTGCTTATATGATCCCGAGATGCATGCTCGCGACATGTCATAACGCCTTTAATATATAATCGCTGACGTGTAACCTACCACTGACGCACTTTGTGTGTATGACCTCGAGGTTACAATGGCGACAATCCGATGGATCATCAGCCTAGTCCATGTGAATGAGCGATATCTTAGAGCCCTTCGGAAACCGACAACCCTTGATCACGGTGCGAAGGGGTATCGAATCTTGAGTCACTCGACTCATCATTGAAGCTCTAAGTCTGCGTGATAACTTTGACCGTGTGTTTTCATCTCGATTAACATAACTCTTCGAACTACGAGCGAGTACCTTTACATTCTTTTAAAATTCGGATACTCCACATGCTCTCTTACACCCACAAATTAGGGATATCTCGGTCTCTTACACCCAACTCCGATTCTCACCTTAGGATTACTTGGGCCTTGCACCTTTATGACACGCTAGTACTCTTCATTTCTGAATCGAACTATGAGTCTTCATTGGACGTAGTCCTAAAGGCAAACTCAACCCACACTCACCAAGAGTGGTGAATGTCATCTTAGTGCACCCACACGGGCTTCGTATGATGTTCACGTACTCACCGCGAGCCAAACTAATGCCATCTTTGTGACGCGATCCGCAGGGTTCACCATGAAGCGAGAATCTCGGGGATCGCCATAATCCCGACCTATAAAATTCAAACTCTCTACTACATCCTAGGAAGAACATCCTATTCTAGCTTCTCTAAAGGCCTTAACCTCTGGCCAAATCGAGTTGTGGGTATGACAACCGTAAGGTCGATGCGAAAAGCTTAGATGGGTCGACTCATCCATGTCAGAAGCGACATCACTTGGCCAAATATGTCTACCACCACCAGGTCTGCCTTCCATTGCAACTCTGATCGTATGGCTGACCACACTCACATTTATTTGTTTGTCTCTTTGGGAGTGCTTGTATAGCACCGAGCGAAGCGTTCTCTGTTCTGCTAGGGTGTGAAGGAATGAGCAGAAGTATACTCTCTGTTCTGACTAGCGATTCTTGTTTATCTAAGGAGTCCACGGGATCCACAGTCTCCCCAGGGCAATCCCATCTCACATGCTCAATCCGGCCTTGGTCACGAAACTCGTGTGAAGCGAGAAGTCTTACGCCTCTTCCCCGAACTAGAAGAAAATTTGATCCTCCCTCTTTTCCAACACCGCTGTCAGAGTTCTCGGGGCATCCTCGATCTCTGCATGGTCGGGGCGTCCCCAGCCATAAGTCCATGTCCGTAGGCGAGAAGTCACATATCACGCCCGCATGGAGACAACTTCAGCCCATTCTCGAATCTCCTGTAATAACCAGCCAATCCTAAGAAACTATATATCTCGAAGATTGACATTTGGTCTCTCCCACGAAGACTACGACAAACTGATCTAGATAAGGTTGGAACACCATATGCATGAGGTCCATGAATGCGGGTTGTAGTCGTCAATCAAGGGCATCAGTAAACTCAAAGTGCACATGGTGCGTCTAAGCACTATCTTGGGATATCATGTCATAACCTCGGTACGTGGTAACCGGTCGCGAAGTACATCTTGGAGTAGACTACGCTCCTCTCAGCGATCGAATAAATCATCGATCTCATTAATGGGTATTGATTCTTGTTCGTAACCTTTGTTCCAGCGCCTATAGTCGATGCACGGTCGAAGGAGTCTTATCCTTCTTCTTATGAAATAGAAGCGGAGCGCCCGTGGTGAAGTGCTCGATCTAATGAACCCCTTGTCCAGTAACTCCTGTAGTTGGACTCTGAGTTCCTGCAACTCAACTGGTGCCATCTGTCTTAGTCATAGAAATGGGTGAAATGCCCAGAAGTTAATGGCACCGTCTAGGAAGTCGGCCTTTGTGGAGGTAGTCGAGGTAGCTCATGCGGAAAAACATCCACATATTCGCACCTTGCTCGAGGTAGATCTAAGCACCGGTCTCTCCTCGTCCTCTAGGGGTAGAGCTCCTTTAGCTAACCATTGTGTCTGACTTTGGACTCGTATACTGTCTGGGGAAAAATGTCATGCTTGTCCCCCTGAAATACCACGCGAGTACCGTCTTGAGTGTAGGTGGTAACCCTCCTGCGCTCCTGATCGATGAGCCACATGGTACATCATTGATCCATCCTTAGGATGACATCGAACTCGACATGTCCGTGATGTCGGGTCCACTTGTGGTAGAGTCCGATATCTCGACTCATGACGAAACATATCATCCACATTCTCAGCCTAATCCACTGAGGAGAACTCACATACAAAAGGCTCCTCCTAAGGTCTACAGAGGTCCTTTCCATTCCACCATGTTATTTGGGCCTGCCTCACTCTACAGGCCCCGGAACACGGTAGTCTAATCTGATAGTGTCGGAGGTAATCTCCGTAGCCTCACAACACCTTCTCGTCTGTATGAACCCAGTAGTGCACTTGCAATCGGACCTCCTCCCCCTGTGAATGTCGGAGGATGATCTTTTTATGCATACGGAGGTTTCTAGGACCTCACGACCTACTGCTATGCTGGCTATGAGATGCAACCCTTTAAGTATCTCTGACCTCGAGCGAGGGCCTGCTGATCAAAATCTTTGGTGGTGTTTGACCCGGTACCACATGGGCATCTCTAAGTCTCGTCCTCGTAGCCATCACGTATTTCCAATGGCAACAAGAATCATTTTAATTTTCATTCAGATCTAACTAGCAATGCACATGCCAATTTACTATTAGACTTGACAACCATGAACTAACGTTCATTTCCTAAGTGGACCTAAATTCAAATACTTTCGATTCATTTTATTTGATAAAATTCTAAGCTTTCTTGTTCATTTTTCACATTATCGAATCCACTAAGATTGTAGTTCCTAACATAGCATTCACTTTATGCCCTCTTATCACATTTACACCATGCATATAATTTCCCTACATAACAATCGCCTTGATCATAAATTCCGTATATGCATCCCGAGTGTATATGTCCTTCCATATGATTTGAAACATAAAATCAATCAAAACATCGACATTAATTCACGTATCTCGAATGGTGTAAATGCAACCACGAGACACTATTCATACGAGAATCGGTGTAGTTGATCTACTGCATTCATAAGCAATGCAAAACCATTTATCCAATATATTAAATCATATTTACCAACAAAAATTTTATTTTCGAAATTTTCATTTTTTTCAAAATTTTGTTCCATTTTGTTTATTTTATTTTATTTTTTTCAAAAAAAAAAAAAAAATTTCCGAAATTTTTTTACTGTTCACCTAAGTTACAATACAATTTTTTTTTCCTATTGCAATACACTTCCAGCCTATTGCAATACACCTCCTGGTCATAATACAATGAGTGTATTGCAATACAATCCTCAGCCCCTCAAGCCTTCTCTTGCAATACAATTTTTGTGTCTTGTAGCCACAATTCACTGACCTCGATCCAATGCATAGATTATGTTGACACAAAAATTCAACAACCCAGTCCTCATTTGCAATACAATAATTGTATTGCAATACATCATCCGACTACTCAGCCTTTCCGGCTTGATACATTGCTTGTATTCTGATACAAAACTCCTTTTTGCAATACAACGAGCGATGGCCCACTCGAATTATGCACCAACACATTTTTTTTTCTTTTTCTCATTTTTTTTTCACACATGAATTTCCAGCTACTGGAAACTACAAAAAAATACTTATTTTATTATTTTATTTTTCATTTTCTTGAACACTGAATAAATTATAAAATTTATTTTATTCATTTCTTTAGTTTTTCACTATAAAACCTTAGAAAATGATTTTCTTCTCCTCATTTTTCAATAACCTTAAATAAATTTATTTAAATTTATTTCATTTATTTTCTTTGTTCCAGTTTACTCACTGTAAACTCCTAAATTTTTTTTTTTTTTCCAAAAATTCTCCAACACTTCATTTGTTTTCCTATGTGCTAATCACTAAGCACACAAACATTTCACAACACATAACATGGTATGTATACCATTCATCAAACATTCACACTGTTATTTCATCAAATCTGAAAACACACGAACACATGCATCACGGTGTTCAGTTTTGCCAGTGATTTCCTAGGTAATCTCATACCTAGAAGCTTCGACATCGAACCACACCTAATGGTGATGTTCTTACCTCAAAGACTATGGCTAAGCTCAAATCCTCGAGTCCTAGGTAGTCGTATGCACAGGCTCGTCTGGTATATTGTGGCGAATCAGAAGTCCGGGTTGACTACTGTCTGACCCTTGAAACACTCGTGAATGTCGGGTGACCCGGGCAACCTCTTGTCGGGCGAGTCTTTCCTTTATGGAATTTCGGGATACTAACTTTTTGTATATAACTGCCTTGACAATCGATGTCAGCGAGTGGCAAAATATTTGCCCTGAACCAATACTCATCTAATAATTCCCAAACTATATACCAATAGTTTCAAGAATTGGTTACTCTTATACAACCCATGTCATTGCAAAATTCTAATACATGTATATGTGTTAACAAAGCCACGGCTTGACTTTCTTCATAACTTGGCCTTTATGATGGCGGAGTCTCTCGTCGCTCCGCGTGCGAAATATGAACTACTCGACGGGGTGAACTGATAACTCGATAGTGGAATCACCACTAAATGAGCTCTCTCCACCTAAGTGCATATCTGATGCTCCAAAATGAAACACATTCTGAAACGATGCGTGATCTGCTTGGGTAACCTAATTGATCAGCTCGCCCAGGAGTCCTGCGACTCCTCACACCTTGCTGCGTAAGCGAAGTACTTATTTTCAGCAGATATTTGTTTTGTTATGAACAACCCTCCGATATATATAAATCAATTGGTAGACTCAGGCGATTGACATTTATATATGGACTACCCTCCGATAATTATTATTTTTTAGCTAACCTCAGAATCATTCTCTCGAATACCTCATGGACTCTTATCCCAATATTCTTGGTGCCTGATGCATACGAAATGCATGATGCCAATTCCATTTCAATTCTACTAACACATGCAAAATATATAAATCGTATATCTTCATAATTCAAATCACATAAACATGTTATGTAATTTCACAATCCATTGCACAAAAATTAGCTCACGTGGACTAATTATCAAACACGACAATTTAACTTGAATTACTAGAGCCAGAACCTGATTTCACACAAAATTTGATTTTCGTGTTACTATTCATGTGAACAGTAACCCCTCGGGTTATTGTTCACATTTTATCATCCAATCATCGATTCACTTTGGGAACCCGAATTTCATGGCCATTTCCGGCCTCATTCAAACCAATACATTATTTATAGCATAAAACCCACCTCTAATTATGGTGACTCTGCATAAAAAGATTCAAGAATTTTCACAACTCGGTCCTGAGTTTGGGGTATTGACAGGTCGTTGAGACCTCGAACCAACTCAAACATTATATAATAACACTTAAATCAGAGTAAAAATCAAAATTAGAATAAAGCCCTTACCTCGCAGTTTTGAAAACTCGAGTCGAATCCCGCGCGTGACTCTCCGCGTGAAGCGACTTTCCTTCTAGGCCTAGGGATTGGCCAGTCGGATCGCTGCAAATCTAAGAGAAGTTGATGTTCTGCTAAAATATCAGTCGTAGACTCTTGCATCTAATTCCACTTTCAGTTTGGCTTTTCTTGTTTTCATAGGGTAGGAGAGCCCAATCCTGTCCGCTATTTATCACCATCCTTCATTCATAGCCATTATGTCCACTAGGTTGGATTTAGGCATTTTAGTACTATCTCGGCCGTCCATTTCCGTCATTTCTCTACTCATGCAACATGTGTAACATGGTACATGTTATATCTATTTTGTCACATTAAATATTGTTTCATTGCGACGATGCCGAAAACGTGTAAACTCCTCTTGTCTCGGGATTCGACGAAATTCGACGTGTTAGCTAGATTTCGCGAGACGATTCCAACGGTGAAATCCGTTTCATCATCCGAGATCCAAAGAATAAATTTCGGATTTTTGACCGAAATTACGATTTTGCTCTTTTTGAGAAAATTGGATTTTCTCGGGTCTTACAGTTTTGGGAGGAATACTTGGTAGGTTTTTTTATGTAGGATGGAATAGATAAAGTGTATGGAAGAAAAGTGAGTGAAAGAGGGAAAATCTGCCATTTAGCAAATGTTCCTTGTTGTGCATGCCAAACGAAGTGTATCGGTACCACTATGCGAAGGCAAAATGAATGCTAGATGTCTTAGAGGCAAAGATCAGTGGAGATGCCAACCAAAGTGGTATTGAGTACCGGTCAATGTCGTACCTTGCCCTGTAGCCTTGATTTCTTGTATTTCTACATTATTAAGCCCAAATTCATACACCGATAGTATAAGAACTCTAGTAAATGAATAACGGGGGTTTAAATAATAATGAAACTAAGTTGAAAACGTACCGTACCTCGCCACCTCGGCGAAACTTCGCTTTGCCTCGGAGAGTTTGATGTAGGAAAACTTAATGCCCTATGATCAGATAGTAAATTCTTGAACAAGTATAAACTTGCTATAAGTACAAATATGCATATGATTTTGTTATATGAAAAAGTACAGTTCAACATGTATAAGAGATTATTTGATAATGAATATCTCAAAAGTACACATGATATCAGTAGGTATTCATGTATATGAGATATATTTTCTAATGCTTAAAGATTATTAAGAAAACATAATAAAACTTATTGTCTGCCTATGACTGGGTAGTTTGATGAATAAGCATGCCTATAAGGACACAATTGCTGCAGCATATAGTTTACAGATATTGAGGCCCCGTTTGGGTCGATGACATAGATCCCGTTTGGTTCGATGACATAGATCCCGTTTGGATCATTATAACGGCCACGGATTTAGGGTAAATACGAATCAGCGTCTCGATACGGTCATGAATGCGTTAGTACATACGGATGAAAAGCGGTGATAAGTACCTTCGGGTACATACAGATAGAGAACAGTGATAGTACCTTCGGGTACATATAGTCTTCCCATATCCACTTCTAAGGTATTAGCAGACATGAAACATAAAAGAAAATAACAAGTATATGCAATTACAAGATATGAGAAGCATAGCACTGCTATGTGATGATAGTATATAGTTACAAGAACAAGAAGTAAAGTGTAAAATGATATGAAAAGTATATGAAATATGATAGAAATATAGAAATATGATATCTGAATAAGGATGATACATGCAGAAGTATATCTATAAATGATATGTGCAAACATGAATAAGCATGTGTATATGAAAAATGATTGTTAAAGTGATATGCATGTTTTTAAAGTGTGATGACCCTTAATAGAGGTCATCCATATGTATTAATTCCCACTAAGTTATAAGCTTAGCACGGGTGTTTCATCGTGTAGGTACAAAACAGGAAACCAAAGGACAGGACAATCCACATCAGCAGTCAAAGTCAGCACATCAATAGGTGCCCACTAGAAGACCATTTGGTCTAATGTATATGTATTTTTGGTTCTTTTGCAAACAATGTAAATATTGTAAATGTTGAACACTTCCATATATGGAGCTTGTATATATTTTGTAATCCACTGCTACAGAATATAGTACAAGTTCAATGTTTAGCAGTATATGAATGAATAAGCTTAAAGTGTATAGTTATAGTAAATAAAAGTTAATGGTATCAGAACATCCCGGATCCGGTTCAGACCCGCCAATCAGGTTGGACTAGAAACAGGGTGCTACAATTTAGTGGTATCATAACCCCAACTAGGGGCGTCATAGTCATAGATTTGGAAATATTTATTTTTGTACTATATTTAATTTTTTTTAATTATGATATTATTTAAAAAAGCCCTAAATATGGAGATAGAGATGTGAATGGTAAAATATTATTCACATATTTTTATTTTTATAATAATAAAAAATAAAAAAAGTGAATAGTATTCCCTTTTGTAATATTATGGGATGTTAATAATGATTTGAAGATGAATTTAAATATTTTTTGTTGGAATTGAAAGTAAAAAAAGTGAGTCTCGTCATCTCCAAATATAAAGAAATGCTAATTTAGAGATAAAAACGAAACTTGTGGTTAGAGATGGTCAAAGGGAATTTGAACCAATGATTCTTGGAAAGAAAATCGAGTCGACCCTGATAAGTTACCCTTAAAGTGAGGAATTTTAAGTTTTATTTTTTCAAAAATCATTTCAAAGCTTTAGATTTAACTCAAGTTATTTTTACAATATATATATATATATATATATATATGATCCGATGGATTAAAACACTTTCGAGGTCATGCCGCGTTGTCTTATGTTTTAGCTTTATTTTATAGTTAAATCACGTATTTTTTGAGCGGAAGTATCTGATTTGTACGAGATTGAGAACGGCGGATATGGCGAAATGGTAGTTTTAGGAAGCGATGCGGAGCGGAGGTGGTAGGCATAAAGGTGGTTGGAACGTCGCGACGTTGCAACCATAGCGTCCCCACGTCGTGGCGATCGATGTCGCGGCGTTGGGTTATATAGAGAGTCAACAAGCGGCAGCGTCAGCGATGCCAGCGGCAATTGCAGCGTTGCGGCGATCAGCGCCAGTTTTGCCTCTCAATCATTGCGCAAAAGGGGACCGGGTCGGGATGGGAGATCGAGGAGCGTACGAACTAGGGCACGGAAATCATAACAGAGGACTTCGATCTTGGAGAAGAGCAATCATTTTGTATTTTTCTTCTTTTTGGATAGAAATACTGATGTTTTATAAATTAAATGCGTTGTCCTCATATTGATATGTTACAGATTTATACCTAGGGTGTTGTTGAACCACCATCACGATTGCATGGATTAAGGTAGTATTTTATATTATTCGGTTGTTTTATAATTTGACAACATGCTTTATATATGCGAATCATTTTACATGGTGATGTCGCATAACGCAGCGATAATGGCGATCAATTCGAGATGAGATTTTGAGATCACGAGTAGAAGCGACCTTCGAGTTGATTCGGTAATAGAATGTCGATCAGGGTGGCAATTAAGGTTAGAACATTTAAGCATTTCGAGTATCGAGTTGGGGTGAGACACACTCAACACTACTAAGCGAGATGGCCGGATACACCTCGAGAAGAGAATGTATTTAAATGTGAGATCATCTAGTCATTAATAAGTTATAAATAAACTGAATAATATCATATTTAGGACATAATCCATCGAAAGTGGCAGGGGGAGACATAGCCCTAGTCTCCATTATACAATAATTCATTAAGATCAGTTAGTTTAGTTTAAGTTCGAACCTTTAGTACTCTCTCACACATTAACATATCCGGATAATGCTGGCTTGATCTTTGTGCTCAATGACACTTATCCCGGTGGATCGATATCCGTACCATAGGTACATTATATTACTTGGGGCGACGCGTGCACTTGCGCACATAGGCGTACATATATACACACCACACTTTCGGCCTATCAAGTTTTTGGCGCCGTTGCCGGGGATAGGTTTAGAGTGATATAGAGAATAAACCAATTAGATATTACTCTGGAATTTTTTTTGTTTTTATTTGTTTTTACAAGTGTTGGTAATTTGGTCTTTTTGTTTCGTGTGTGATTGCAGTCAAGGTTTGATGGCGCATGCGATGTGGAGGATCGAGGTTGACCAACATGCGGGTTTCTGATCTGACAGAAAGAACCTTTCTGAGAATACGCGAAACGAGAACAAAGCAAATTGCGTCTAGAAATCGCGGAGAGCTTGATGAAGGCGAGGATGCGGGCATTGAGAAGAAAGCAGGCGCCGAGGAATTAAATGGGAATAATGGAAGGAATCAAGCCCACCCGACCCGTTTATACAACGGATGATCCATTTATGTTGCTAGAAGAATTGCCTACCGCTGATTGTTAGGCGGCTATCAAGACCACTATTCGAGCGAACAACGGTACGAAGTCGGTAACATTCTGGATGCTTGAACATCTTATTTATGGACTACCGCGAGAATCAAATATCATCGACTGACTTCCTCGGGTCGACACGATCAAGAATCTGATGGGGTTCTTGAAGAGGCACTCGAGTTGAGATTGTTCGCACTCTCACTGGAGTGATAGAGCCGACATTGGTTAACAAGTCAGCCGCTAGGATTCCATTGCTTCATGGAGCATTTAGTGCAAAATTCTGACCAAGTTTTCCCTCAAGATTATGACTTGTGCAAGAGATCGATACTTTTGAATGACTAGAGGAGAGAACACAGCGTGAAGGCATGGGATGGGTTTCACGAACTGCGAGGAAGTGCCCACATCACGGTGACGGATGGATGCGAGTCCATGCTCTATAGTGCGAGGAATGCGACTAGAACAATGATTGATGCCTCGGTTAGAGGGGCATTAATGAAGAAAACCACGGACCAAGCATATGAAATCTTGGAAGATCTTGCGACTAATACAAATCGATGGCCTGGGAGAAGACTACGGTAAAGGCGGTGTTAGCCTGGGATAATGAGGTTCGACAATCACAGTTAATTATGTTTTGGTGTTCGCAGTTGACTGAGCGATGAGGCAGCGAATGCTATCACGGGGGTAACCCGTGGGAGTTGTGTGAATTACGTGGAGGATAGCCTGATATCACATAATGCGGTCGGGAAACCAAAGCGGTAGACGGGCTAGTATGTATGAGTTCGAAGTAGAGGAACTGACCCATGGCCAGCAAAGGACATTATGAAACAATTGTCGAATCAAAATCTGACGAAATTTGGCGTAACAATCAGTCGAGAATAATCGACGGTGAGGGTATGGATGGAGGAACGTCGAACAACATGCCATCACCTAGGGTGAAGCGAAGACCACCTCTGAGAAAAGGTGGACTTAGAGCAGGCCTTTTAGGATGCTCACCTCACTATATTGCCTTTATGAATGAGAGCCAGCGAATATCTCGACAACAGGCCACCGATTGAACAATCAAGCGGCCTGATTGAGAGGCGGGCGTCGCGGATGGGTGAATGGCGATCTATTGACGAGAAAGGCAAGCAGGAGTTCCTTGCAAACCTTCGGTGAACAGAAGAGATGAGAATGAACATGTTATGATCCATATTTGAGAAGTGGTAAGGAATTGGAGGCTGAGCGATCCAGGTTATAGAGGAGGTGAGAATAGAAGGGTCCATCCAGCCCGGTCGGAATGATGATGCGAGATAGGGAGCAAGCCTCGAGAAGCGATCTTGCAGAAGCACTGAAGCAAAGACTGACCCGCGATTCCATATCTAGCGTCTAAGAAGCATAAGTTGGATAAGCGAGTTCACCAAGTTCAAAGTGTTGAAGCTACACATCAATATCCGTTCTTGTGCTGGAGCCGATCTGATTATGTAAAATTGCGAAGGACATCTTGTCTCGGAAGAAGATTGGCTGATTCGAAGCGATTAACAAGCGAGAATGTAGTGCCATACTTGAGGAAGGCTATCGCAAAGCTAAAAGACCCGGGGAGTTTCAACATCTTGTGTGCACCATTGGAAATGCTATCTTTGAAACCTTGTGTGATTTAGGTGCCGCGTTAAATCATATAGCTGATCTTTAAACGTTTGGGATTATTAGGTGAAGCTACGTCGACTACGGTCACACTTGACTAGACGGATCCGCGAAGCATCGAGAGGAGTAATAGAAGATGTCTTAGTAAAGGTTGACAAGTTTATCTTCAGTTTCATTGTATTAGATATGGAAGAGGATAAAGAAATACCCATAATCTTGGGTGAAATAGTTTCTTACAGCGCGAGCAATGGGGGTTGATGTTCGGAGGGAGAACTAAAATTGAAGGTATGGGAGGATGAAGTCGAGTTCAGCGTGTTAGTGTGATGTCAGGCGGAAAGTGATACTGTTTCATGGCGAGGAGAGATAGTAAAGGCTATGAGTGTCTGAGAAGTGGTCTCACGGATCCTTTGGAGGCTAGCCTAGTTCGAATGATTAGAGAATTTGAGCGAAGAAGGCGGAGGAATATGTGAAATGGATGGATGCTGGACCAAATAGAAATACTTTGAATCTCTAGGTGTGCTAAACCGCCGGTACCATCGGTTGAACAACCACCCCAGATGGAGCAAAACCTTTACCTAGCCGTTTGAGTATGCTTATCTTGGGAGTAGCATCCACCTTACCGGTGATTCATCTAAATGCTTGATTGGTAGGAGAGAGATTATTGAGGTCCTTAGAGATCATAAAAAATGCGCTCGGATGGTCTCTGCCAGGTTAAAAGGGTTCGCCCTTCCATGGCCATGCATCGTATTTTGCTAGAAGATGGGCATAAACGCTGAGTGGAAGCGCGAGAGGAGGTTGAATCCCACTATGAAAGAGTAGTGAGAAAGGAAGTATTAAAATGGTTGAATCTTGGGTAATTTATCCTATTTCGAGGTGAGTGCATGGAGTAAGTCAGTTTAGTAGTACCTAAGAAGAGAGGAACAAGTATCATGAAGCGAGAATAACATATTGCCTTCTCGAGCAGTTCTAGGAGTGGAGGATTTGTATTTGTGTCGGAAAGCTGTGACAAGCCACTCGAAAGATCATTTCTCATTGCCGTTTAAGATCGGATGTTGGATCGATTGGCGGTCATGAATATTGTTGCTTTTGGATGGATATTCCGGTTACAATCAAATTACTATAGCCACAGTCGGGAGAAGGCGACATTCACATGTCACATGGGACATTTGCATTGAGCGGATGCCCTTTGGACTGTGCAATGCGGGCACTTTCCAACGATGTATGATGGCCATATTCTCGACATGGTTGAGAAGACAATCGAGATCATGGATGATTTTGAGTGTTGGGTAATTCATTTGACAAGCGTACCGGAAAATTTGAGATCGATATTGATAAGATGCGAGAAACTGACCTAGTGCTCGATTGGGAGAAGTGCCATTTATGATGCAAAAATTATTAATACTGGACATTGGATTTAATGAGGAATAGAAGTAGACAAAGCAAAGATTTGAAGCAATTGAAAAATTACCTCCACCCTCATCGATAAAGGGATAAGTTTTTTAGGCCCTTATTTATTTGTAGATTTTATAGGCGATTCATGTGAAGACTTCTCTCGGATTATAATGGTTGTCTAACCTCACGGTCGAGGACCCACGATTTGAGTTTAATTCTTAGTGTTTTGCGCATTCATTATTAAAAGATAAATTGGTATCAACCCCCCCATTGTAGTAACTCCGAGATTGGTCCCTTCCCATTTGAGCTTATGTGGCCTTAGTGATTTTGCGATTTAAGGCAGTGTTAGAGGCGAGAAAGCGAGAGAAAATTTTCCGGGTAATCTACTATACGAAATGGGACACTTTGAATGATGCTCGATTGAATTATGCCACTACGAAAAAGAAGCCCAGTAGCTATTGTCTTTGCTTTTGTGCTCAAGTCGGAGCCTTATTTGATTAGTAACAAGGCCGTGATTCTGCGATCGATGCCGTAAATACTTGTTATTTAAAAACATGAGCAGACTAATTAGGTGGGTTCTTTTCGCTAAGAGTCGACGTTGAGATTAAAACGGCATTGAGAACCTAGTGGCGGATCATCTTTCACGATTGGAAAGAGCGGCGATGAGGTTAGTGAATGGCGATTTTCGAATGGCGACTCTGCTTCTTGAAAACCGAAGAGGCGTTCCATGGTTTTGCGATTATGTGAATTATTTGGTAGCGAAACCAGTACCTCGAATTTAACTATCAACGAAGGGTTTTTAGCACACTTGAAACTACTATTGGGAGGAGCGATTCTTTTTCTGAACATTGCCTTGCGACAGTCAGATGTGTGCGAAGATGAAATGCGGTATCTATCGCTGCACGTTACCGTATGGTGGACGCCGATTGGCCGGTGAGCGGCCGGCAATTGCTTGATCCGACCTGTAGCTGCCATTTAAGGATGCTCATCATTTTGTATACATGTGACAAATGTCGGCGAATGGGGGCGTTTCTAGAAAAGGATGAGCAGCGTGCATCTGCAGAAGTGAGGTATTTGATTTGTGGGGATGGATTTCATGGGACCGCTACACGTCTTATATACTTGACTTTGTACATCTTCAATGGCGGTGGATTATGTCTCGGGGAAGTGGGTTGGAAACAATTCCGACCCGCAATGATGCCAAGGTAGTGGCTCAATTTCTCATGACATATTCTCGTGATTCGAACTCCTCGAGCCCCCATCTGAGATAAGCGGTACTCATTTACTGCGATAGATGATTGTGAGTTTGCGAAAGTGTAAAATTCGCCATCATTACTCCCTTGCATATCACCTGATCGATAAATGACCCAGTATCCGTCGAAAGTCGTTCATTACGGAGAAAAGCAGGTTAACGAGTTCGAGAAGAGTGATGCAAAGATTGAAGATGCCTTTTGGCGTCTTAGAACAACATTAAAACACCCTTGGGTATGTCGCCTTCCGGTGTTTATGGCCGAAGCATGTCACATGATGGAATTGGAGCATCGAGGCCCTCTTGGGCCTTTCGTGATTGAACATGGAGCGATACACTGGCCGGTGGCTTGGCCCCTTTCTGACTCGATGAACGACGAATTAGTGAAGCTTATGAAAATGCTCGCATCTCTGAGGAAAAGACAAAGCACAGCCACGATAAACACATTACGGGAAGGAATTCGGCGGAACGACAAGTCCTCTTTGTTTTAATTCGAATCTAAAACTCTTTCCTAGGAAATTGAAGTCTAGATGGAGTGGGACCTTTCACGATGACCAAGGTCTTTTCACATAGAGAGGCGAAGGTTACACGTCGAGAAAGGAACATTCGGTTAACACACAACGGTTGAAGCCATATTTTGAGGCGAGTTCCATGCGGATAAGCAGATCATTCCATTGACCGCATCAGACGAAATACGATGTGATCATAAAATCAGGGTTCCAGGCACATTGAGATTGGTCGTCGAATTTATGACATTAAACATAAGCGCTTCTTGGGAGAAGCTGACCAGAGTTTTCCTTGAAATTTTACTTTCTATGGTTCAATTTTTATTATCTATTTTAAGTTATGTTGGCTTGCTGTTTCTGTCCATAATCGGAATCCCTTTTTGGATGTCTACTTTCAGGACCGGTCAATCTTGGGGAGGATCAGTTCATGCGAGCCTTTGCCAAAGTCCATAGAGTCCACGCAGTGCAGGGGAGTTTTCTCTTACCTTAGACCATGGATTTGAATAATTTTCATTTTAGTCTTCTGGAGCAGCGTCGCGGCGTTGGCTCACCGATATCGCGGCGTTGCAGCGTCGCGACATCTCTAATATCCATGACGTCGAGTTTGACCGCTTCCCAGAGCGTCGCGACGTTGGATTATACCATTCTTTGGAACGTCGCGACGTTGGATCTCAACGTCGCGACGTTGGTTGTTCTCTGGAGCGTCGCGGCGTTGGCTTCCAACGTCAGCGGCGTTGGTTTTACTTCCTGGAGCGTCAGCGGCGTTGCATCTCCAGCATCGCGGCGTTGGTTTTACCACTCTGCGGAGCGTCGCGGCGTTGGATCTGCGTCGCGGCGTTGGGCACGCTCCTCTGCGGAGCGTCGCGGCGTTGCACGGCGCGATCTCGGCGTTGCCACTGTTAAGCCAAAACACCCTCGTTTTTGCTCTTACCCTGTTTCCTCTTTGCACAAACCTGATGTACCTTTCGCCCCACACGCTTCGGCCTTTGCAGGAGTCACTTCACATCGTCGGAGGCCATTGTTTTGCCCTCGAACACCATCACGAACACGTACCACGAGTTCCTTCCCACACACCCAGTCCCTTTGTCCGCATCTGCGTGCCATCCACACTACACGTAGGTGTCCTTGCCTCGGTTAGGGTTTAGTCACAACTGTTAGGTCTAGTACTCCATATTAGGTTTCGGGTGAGCCGGTTAGGTTTATATATATCTACAGAAATTTGGTGTTCTGCTTCTCTGTGGCTCGTTTTGTACACCAGTGATTTCATGTAGTGCATTGTAGGTGCTCGACATATTGTCTAGACAACTTGGGTGTGCCACCTTGAGTGCCATTGATTTCATTGTCACTTCTAGGAGCTCTGATGCACCTATGTGGGTAAGGCGGGAAAATTTGCTGCGACGGGGTCGGGCAGTGGGGACCCAGGCCAGAATTCCGATGTCACGGGATTCGTTAACGAGGGTGTACGTTGATCGGTTCGGCGCCATCTGCGAGAGCCAGATCTTTTATTAGGAAAGGATTTCCATCACTGCGACTATTGCTTAGGACTATTGCGGCGAGGATAGCGAGGCACTTTGTGACCACCTCGTCCAGTTTGCGATGGTGTGGTGAGAATTCGTAAACCTCGCCTCCGCGTCGTCGAAGGTCAGAGTGCGGGGTTTGTTGGTAGACAGTGTAGATCTAGCAACCACTTTTATAATCTTGATCATGTCCCGGGCCGCGATCGACTTTACGAGGCGGCAGGCTAGGGTCATTCGGGTCTTGCCAATGGGCGGGGTGAGTGGGCCGGCTCCAGCGATGAGGGCCCACAGTCACTTCAGAGGCAAGCATTTGGCGTATATCCCCAGTTTGGCATCACTTCATCACATCGCTTCGATTCAGATGACAAATGTGTGTGAAGTAAGTTTATGACGTGCCTTAACCAGTATGCCATTATTCGAGATATTCCTTTCGATGTTGGGCGGGTTATAGAGGATGCCATCCTCCATAGCAGGAGGCATTAAGATGAGCAGACGCCATACTCTCATTTATGGCCTATGCAAACTAATGGGTGCCCCAGATGTGATGAGGCGTGGTTACACCCAATCGAGGCTATATCGGTTAAAGCGGGACAAACGGGGTGCACGACTGAGGACCGTTAGTCATATGCGAGCCCTCGGACGAGGAGCCTTCCCACGACTAGTAGGCGCCTGCGGACTCACAGGCGACAAAGGGATGACATTAGGCGATCCTCGCCACCTCGCCACCACCACGGCGGCCCTCGGAGCGACTCCCTCGGAGTCCTACACGACTGGGGCCGGTGCTCTCCCTTCTTGGCGTTTTGATGCATTCGAGTATGAGACCGAGGCAGGTCCTCCTCATAGGATATGGAGGCCCTTCGGTGACATACGTGCGGTTTGGCTGACGAAGCCAGCATTCTTGACCAATGACGGTCCCTCGAGGCCCGACGCGCGGCTTCTTTGGCCACACAGCCGCAGCCACCACCACCGGTGGCTGCCGTCACGGGGAGTTCCCTCCACCTTCTTTTGTTCTTTCATTGCCAGTGGGGACACTGCCCACTTTTGTTTGGGGGTGTGGGTGGTGCTCGGGTTTTTCTTAGATTAGTATTGTTTTTATTTGTGCTATAGTTTATTTTCGTTTATGCATGATTAGTTTGCATTTCAGTTTAGTTTCACTAACACTTGCTCATTTTAGGATGTTGAGTTTGATATTCGATTCATGTTTGTGTTTTTAGGTAGATCGAATGTGTGTAGTGGTGTCGTGTTTAGGTAGTTTGTTTGTGTGATGCCATGTTTGAGAGTAGGGGATCACTTTTGGGCCGAAACCAACTATTGTCATGGAAGAAAGGATTCATAGGATGTTTGATGCTTGGTAATTAGGTTGAATAGGTGGGGAGGCCTAGTGAACCCTTAGGATATTCGAAACTATTTCTCAGTGAGCTAACACACTCACACACAGGGTGACTTCTAGGAGTATGCACAGATGCCGAACCACTGCTACTAGGTTCAACAAACCATGGGAGGAGTCTCTAAACACCAAGAGATAGGACACGTAAATAAAGAAGTTGCCCTTTAAGCCACGACTCACTAAAAAAAAAAATAAAAATAAAAATTAAAAGAGAAAAAAAAATTAATTAAAAGTTTAGGCATAGAATGTGGGAACTTCCAATCGGAATCAAGACACGGTCAGAGAGGCCTTTCAAAGCCCAATATTTTGAGCGATTGGCGAGGAGTCGTGACTTCCCTTTGCGGAATTCTGAGGACGAAGATGGAAGTTTCGGCTTAGGGCTTATACGTTTAGTTAGTGTTCGGGGTGACGTTCGAGGGGGTGATGCCTGTGCCCATAACGGCGGTGAAGTCTGGCAATCCCTTTACATGAACACTTAGCATAAACTTACGGTGCACTGGTTTAGTTATGTGTTATGAGTAGGTATGTTAAAATTTACCAAGCATTGGATTCCTATCCTTTCGTAGTTAGATTTTCCCAATTAAGTGAGTTGAACTCAAGTTTGGGGGTGTCGGACCTAAGTATACACTAGGGTCATTTATGCAATGCATAGATTCATGGGAAGGTTATTGTACGAATACACCGGGAGGCTAAGGCACTGGTATTCAGGAGTTCAACCTAGTTCTTTCGAAGGGTCGAACACCCTTCGCGAATCCACAGTGAACTTCAAATAAAACGGCAGCGGTGTGAGTCGATCCAATTTGATTCTCTATCTATCAGCATGTGCATCACTGTCTTCGTGTTAGACTCTAGTATGCATGTTGTGTGTTCGATTTAAGTCGAGTTCTTGCTTGGGAATGGCAAAGGAAGCTAAGTTGGGGGTGTGATCGATGGTTAGAACGCTCGGTCATACGCGTTGTCTTATGTTTTAGCTTTGTTTATAGTTAAATCATTATTTTTGGTAGCCCGATGTCTGATTTGTGCAATTGGTGTGAATGCGGGGCGAAAGGGTAGTTTTGGAAGCATTCACGGAGCGGAAGAGGTGGCGGGCGTGGGTGGCTGGGCGTGACGGCGTTACCGTGCGGCGGTTTACCGGCCTCAGCGACGTCGAGCGATTTTGCCTCGATCATTAAAAGCAAAGGGAACGAGTGCGAGGATGGGAGGATCGAGGAGCGTCTGAACTAGAGACACGGAAATCATAGAGGGCTTGATCTTGGAAGAGCAATCATTTTGTATTTTCTTCTTTTGGATAGAAATACGTGTTTTATAAATTAAATCTTTGGTGTCCTCATATTCAATATGTTCTAGATTTATACCTAGGGTGTTGTTGAACCCTGTCACGATTGCATGGATTAAAGATTAGTATTTTATATTATTCAGTTGTTTATAATTTGTTAACATCTGCTTTATATACAACGAAGATCATTACATGGTGATGTCTGGACAACATTATGTGATAATGAGCGTGCGAGATTAGAGATGGGGATACGAGGGATGCGAGTGGAAGATACCGGTTGATTCGGTAAAAATAGAGATATTCCGATCCAGGGTGCGATTCAGGTCAGAACATTTAAGCATTTTGAATTATCGAGTTGGGAGTAGGGAATGCAAACTCATAGCAGATAGGCGGACCACACCTCGAGAGAGGGTATTTAAGTAAGCAAGATCACCTAGCCATTAATAAGTTATAAATAAACAATAATATCATATTTAGGACATAATCCATCGAAAGTGGCAGGGGGAGACATAGCCCTAGTCTCCATTATACAGTAATTCATTAAGATCGGTTAGTTTGGTTTTAAGTTCGAGACAGTACTCTCTCACCTGACATTTATATCGGATAATACTCAAAAGCCAATCTATGTACTCAACAACACTTATCCCCGTGGATCGATATCCGTACCATAGGTACACTAAATTGCCAGGCGGCCTTTGCGCGCACATGGCGTACATATATACACACGCTTTGACCTATCAATATATATATATATATATATATTATTTTTAAATACTAGTAAAAATATAAAAAAACAAATATAAATGTTTCACCCATTTTTAGATTTTTTATTTATAATGAGTGTTTGAGTCATATTGTGGGTGCCTCAGTTAATCTCATAAGACCTAATATTATAGTCTGATAAATCTTCCAATGATACTAAGGAATTTGAATTGATAATTACTGAAGAGCCAAAATTTAGAAATTAAAAAATTATTCTTGAAACTTCCACAAATAAAATCTTATAATATAAAAAATAAATATTTAAAATTCTCTTATTGTCATCCAACTTTCAAATCAAGCTATTGAAATTTGGTTGTCATTCAATCTCATTAAACCTGGAAGCCCATGTGAATGATTAAAATCAACGATGTTCCTACAAATCCTTACTCCCATTGGACCATTTTTATTTATATGTATGAGGATCCCGAATCGCACTCCTTCGCTCCTATACATTAGGAATCCTATATCCTTCGTCAAAACTATGTTATGGGGTTCAATTTATTTGAATAATTAGGGAAAAAAAAAACCTCAAATCAAGGTCATGTCTCCTAAGGAAAAGAAAAAAACAAACCTACTTTTCTCTTTGGAAATCTAGCCGTCCCTAATGTTCTCTGTTTCAAGTTTTTATTAGTACGAAATGAAAAGTGATTTTTGTTTTTGAAATTCCCTTTTTGACGTTATTTAACAAATATGGGTTTTCAATAAAGTGGTTTTCCTCCACCGTCTGAGTTTTCTTTCTTTCCTTGTTTTTCATTTGTTGTGGTTAACCTGCCTACGGTATGTTTTATCACTAATTTATTCTTGGCCCGACAGGTTCTTTCCTTCGATGGTTGACTTTTTAATGGGTTTCGCTTTGGTATTTTAGATAACTAAAGTTTCGGGTGACGGAAGTAATTATCTAAAATCATGTTTATCAGTATGATGTAGATCTGAAATCTTAGGTATTATAGACATTTTTGGATTACCATTAGTAGCTGGAGTTCGCGTTTGTTTTTCGTTAATCTTGAATAAAAGCTTTTGAGTTTAATGCGAATAGTATGTAGCATTAAGTATTAAGATTGTTGTTTTTAACATTGGGTAGTGAGTAGGAATGACAACGAGACGGATTATTTCGGGTTCCTTATTAGTTCTTAATGGAGACGGGTTTGGTTCTACTTGTAATGTGAGTTTAGCGGTTTTGATTTATTTTAATCGAGGCGAATTAAGACGGAGTTCGAGTATTGTTACTCCTTCCCCACCCTACCCAGATTATATTTTAAAAAATATTTTATTATTATTTTATTTTACATTTTTAATATAATTAATAATAATTAGAATGTTTTAATAAATAATTTATAAATTCATAATATTTTATTTTTATGAAATATATTAATTTTAATATAATAAAAATAAAAAAGCAAATATAAAAAATTAAAAAATAAAAACAAAAATCAAATGTAAACGTGACGGGTTTGAGAATTTTCTATTAAAAAAGCCCATTTGACCACAAATGAGATAGGTTTAGGAATTAAAAAAATAAGGCAGTCGAGATGGGCATCTCGTCCCACAGCCATAGTTCAATAAATGCACAGTAGTGAGTGTTACTAGCCCTTCTCTTTTTTGGACAATGACGGAGTTTTTCTTATTTTGGTGGAAAATGACTTTTTCTGAATATAAAAAGTCAAATATTTTCACTTTTTCTATTCACAACTTTTTAAAAAATTATTGATAAGTCGCAGAAAATTTTAAAACAAGCGACAATCTTGTGAGAAAATTACATTTAGCTTTAAACATTAAGTCAAACAAACGCTACCTAAGGTGAGGAATTGTTTGTTTTTCATATCACTAAATAGAACTTTTGAGGCTTAATCTTTGAATAGTCTTGTAGCGTTAAGTATTAAGTTGTTGTTTTTAGCATTCATGGAAGTGAGTAGGGATGACAACATGACGGATTATTTTGGGTCAAATCGCCTTGCCCATAGTAAATTTACATATGTTTAATTTAATTTTAATCGGATTGATAACGGGTTTGGGTTTATTTTGCCATCAAGAAACGGGTTCAAGAAATATTGTTACTCTCAGCAAAACTAGAGAAAATTAAAAAATTTTCAAATGGCAAAATGTTAATAAATAATAAATTGTCATAAAGAAAGGGTTCGAGGAAGCTGAAAATTCTTTAGATCTCGGATGTGAAATGGAGCTGCGCGGGTTAAGTGATCTCGCGAAATCTAGTCACCACTGAAAGTTTCGTCGGATTACGAGACAAGCGGAAATTTCTTCGATTTTTCTGGGTGATAAGTTCGCAGGTATTTCAGGGAATGAGATTTTTTATGAAATCTCGAAGTCGAATAGCTTGGGCTAAATTCATTTAAAATAAAGTGAATTAAAAATAATAAATTATTTCGGGAAAAAACGAGTAGAATGGCAATATGAACCGTATCCCAGAAATAATAATAAGTCTCGCCGATTATATTTTAAATAATTTTTTATTATTTTATTTTTATAATTTAATATAAATAATAATAATAGTATTATAATGTTTTTAATAAATAGTTTATAGATTCATAGTATTTTATTTTTATGAAAAATATTAATTTTAATATATAATAAAAATAAAAAAGCAAATATAAAGAATTAAAATAAAAATAAAATGCTTGGGAATGAGTTTGAATTTTCTCTCATCTAAAATACAATCTGTTTAATTTTTAAATGAGACAAGTTTGAGGAATTGAAAAAATCAAACAGTAGGATCGGATGGGACTAGTGGCAATCCCCAAACCCTCATATTGTCATCCCTATTAGTGTTCTTTTTATTGAAACTGATAATTGAGTTTTCTTATTTTTAGCGGAAAATGACTTTTACGAATAAAAAAAAGCAAGAATATTTTTCACTTTTTCTATTTAAACTTTTTTAAAAATTTCGTGATAAGTAAGTGAAAATTTAAAAGCAAGCAGAACTAATCTTATTATTAAACTTAATGATCGTCAAGCTCTAACATTTTTAAGTCTTGAATGTTTGATTGCTTCCAGCTTTGGATGTTGCGTCATTCACTACAAGTTTGAACACTTTTGATTTTGTTATTTCGAATATATTGCTAATATGAATAAATAATCTCTCTTTTAAAAAAAAAGGTCATATCTTCTAATTTAAAAAATATTTGATTAAGAGTGTAAAATATTTGATAGAGAATCCAACAAACCTTAGGTACAAGGTCGTACCTAACTATATGATAGTACCCACCTTTTTTTTTTTTACTTATATTCACTTTGCCTTGCATTTCCTATTACTTGGTGCTTAGATGTGAACATGAAATCTCCCGTAAACCCATCCTACCTTTTTACCATTTGTATTAGATCTTAACTGTCTTTCTCGGAATTAATAAATATTGTCACTGAAGCAAAGTTGGTTAGAAACCAGACAACAAGGCCACTCTAAATTGGGGTGGCCTCTTCCTAAAAGGCCAGCTAATTAAGTAAATGAAATAACCCATAAGGTGTTTAAATGCTTCCATTGAGACCTCCGCTCTAATCTCACTGTAATTTTATGGCAATCCTTATCTACCTCTGACATCAACACTAACCATTAATCGCACAAACTCCTTACATATAGCTCTCTCTCTCTCATAGTATGAAGTGATCAGAGACTGAAGCAGCAGGCATTACTTTCTTTGTTGTTACAGTACTCCCCCCCAAGACTACTCTTATGGAGACAAAGCTGTTAGTTTTCTCCCCTAAACTTCTCATTCTTCTTCTCTTCTCTCTTGCTGCTTTTCCTTCTCCTTCTTCCTCCAGCCTTGCCTTCAACTTCTATGGAGCATCATGTCCATCTGCAGAATTTATGGTGAAAAACACAGTGAGATCAGCTTCCTCCTTTATTTAACCATTTCCTGGAAAGCTCCAGCCTACTTCCTGCTCTTTCATGACTGTATGGTAGAGGTCAGTCTTGCTTTCATATATTTATTATCTTTTCCCTCTTTAAATGAAAGCACATGTATTTGTTTCAGCAAAATTACAGGCAATTGTTATTTTAATTTTCTGCATTTTTCTGGATACATCAAAGAAGTGATATTACTGGAAAGCAATGATTTTTTAAGTGATAACACAACCATAGACTTAATTATTTGGGACTCTTTGGAAGTAATTTGTAGTTTGAGATTAGGTGGTAAAGAAAAATAGAGTAATAAATAAAAATAAAAGAAGAATGGACAAGAAACTAAATCAAAACCCTCTAAATCAAGACAAAAAACTCACTGTAACGAAGACAAAATTACAGCTTGTTTGGTTCTCTGAAAACTGTGCTCTCTTCATTTCTATGTTTTTTTTTTTTTTGTGTTATCTGTGTTTTTAGAACAAAAACAAAATGAGACAAACATGTTTTCATGTTGTTTGTTCTCTTTGTTTTTCAGAACAAAAAAACAGGTTTAAAAAACTAACCAAATAGACTCTGATGTTTTTTAATTTGTCTTTGAGGGCCTTTGTTTGAAAACACAGTGCCAATTGTTCTTGTGTTCTTTGAATTTACTCATTGTTTTCTAAATTTAGTGTTTTTTATATTATTAGCATTTTCAAAACAAAGAAACCAAATGTGTTTTCCATATTCTTCTTATCAAATTTTAAAACTATAAATCAAACAGAGGCTCTAAACTTTACAAAAGAAAATCTTTAATTTTGGGACCAAAAATATAAGTACAAGGAATCTTTATCTCTTTATTATTTCGGATGTGAAGGGCTTCAACCTATCACTGGTAGCTTCACTTTGAGAAGAAAAATGCTTCTTCTATTAATAAGCAGTTCATTCCCTGTATTACTCTCTCTAACAATTGCAGGCAAAGACTTATGCTATGCTTTATTCATATTAATATTTCCAAAGGGTTTTCTCCTCTTGAATCTGATAGAACTATTAATTATTACTTGCGATTGCAGGGCTGCGATGCATCTGTGCTGTTACAAGGAAATGATACTGAGAGAAGCGATCCAGCGAATACCTCTCTCGGAGATTTTCAGTTATAAATTCAATAAAAGAGTGCTTGAAATCTTCTGTCAGAAACTGTTTCTTGTGCTGATGTTCTTTCTTTAGCGCTAGAGATGCTGTGGAAATTGTATATCTCCTTCACTTCTTCTTTTCATGGATATATTTTTGCTTGGTTAATTAATTATTTAGTCATGAATTATTATTGGGAGCAGGCCGGAGGGCCGGCGATTCAGATTCCGACGGGGAGGAGGGACGGAAGGGCTTCTATGGCTTCTGTTGTTAGATTCAACATTATTGACACAAGTTTCACCATGGATGAGATGATGAAGCTCTTCTCTTCTAAAGGGTTGTCCTTAGATGACCTTGTTATCTTATCAGGTACCTCCTACTCACATAAATAAATTTAGGAACCGATTAATATTTAGATATATGATTTGGTTTCTTCTTTGAATTTAATTCTTTGATTGAAAATGATGAAATGATCATAATTTTTTTCTAAATCTTATAAAATCTCTGATGTTTGAACTTTTAAGTTATGTTTGGTTCTAAAATGATTAAGGAAAGAAAAATGCTAAATAGAGTATTTTATTATGTTTGATTGTTTTTAATGATCAAATTAGAAAACAAATAAAATTAAAATTAATTACTCATAAATTTACATATTTTTAAATTCTTTAATATTTTATGTTGATGAATTAAAATCAATAAAAATAATTTTGAAGTAACAAATAATGTTATATTTGATCCTATTTTTATTTTCCTTCATTTTTTTTTCTTTTCTTATCATTTTTCTCTCTATTTTATTTCCCTTGAATTTTCCCTCAAATTTACTAGGAAAGTAACTTAGCCTAAAACTCCATTTGAAACCCGAAAATTACTAGGGAAAGAAAAAATAATACTAAGGAAAATAATTTTTTTGATTTTTGGTTTCACCGTGGAAAATACAAAAAAAATCATATATAATCAAAATTCCTCAAAATTTTACATATTTTTAAATTTCTTAATCTTTATAGAATAAGATAAACAAATAAAATGAGTTTAAATAAATATATATAATTAGTTTATTAAGTTTAAACTTATTTTTATTTTCTCAATTTTATTTCTCTTACTTTCGAGTTCGAAACGGGCCTAAAAATAATTTATTTTTATATAAATCTGATCACCTTATCGCGTTGAATAAGAAAGGATTAACATAAATATATAAGTATAAATTCATACAAATAGATCACGTTTTAAAACCGTGAGAGCCCTCTCTTTTAGAAGAACAAGAGAATGGGGAAAAGAATGTGGTGAAAGCTTGCTATTCAATGCCCATCAACCAAGTATAATACAAAAGAAATTAGGAAAAGAAAGAAACCCTAAAATGAATAAAGCATACAACATGAAAAAGACTATTTTACCCTTAAATAATAATATAATTTTTTTTTCTTTAACACTTTGAACCTGAGCGAACAATAATATTTACATGATTAGGTGTGAGTTTAAAATATATAACATAAATTGTATTGATGCATTTGCCTCTAAATACTAATTACATTGCAGGGGCCCACACCATAGGATCATCTCATTGCAGTGCATTCAGTGACAGGTTCGAAGCAGATTCAAAGGGGAAACTAACCCCCATTGATTCATCAATAGACAAAGCTTATGCAAATGAGCTGACAAAGAAGTGCCCATCAGGTGTAAGCTCATCTGTAACAGTCAACAATGATCCAGAAACATCTTTCTTGTTTGACAATCAGTATTATCGAAATCTCTTGGCCCATAAAGGTCTCTTCCAATCAGATTCTGTTCTCTTTACTGATAAAAGAACAAAGAAAATGGTGGAGGATCTTGCAAATGACCAGAATCTTTTCTTTGAGAGATGGGCTCAGTCTTTCTTGAAGCTTACCACCATTGGAGTGAAGAGTGATGGTGAAGGGGAAATCCGAAGATCATGTGAAGTGGCTAATGGATGAAGTATATATAATATATATGAAAATAATAAGGCATTGTTTGGGTTGTACTGGGAAGTATTCTTAGTGAGTACTTAATTAACCAGTTACAAGGATTGTATTGTGACCTTTTCAATATATATATATATGTGTGTGTGTGTGACTTTCTCCACCCCATTTTCTGGCCACCGAGTGATAGAGAGGATGTGAACTGTTTAAGTTCTTGAGAGCCACTTCTGTTTGGGGCTTAATTGTTAGAAAGAGAATAATTACAAAATAGGTATAAAGAATGTAAAATATATTGTTCAATACGGTTTCATATAAAATAATTATGTTTCAAGTATGGTTATATCTAAGTATTACATTAATAAACTATAGGTACTGCGCCCAATATCATAAGTTCTAATGCTGAGACGATTAATCGATGGGTTTATTAAGATAGTATCCCCAGATATTGTCTGCAAAACATAATTATTTTTTACTCTGGCTCATAGTGAATTATGTATTTTGCATTTGTTATACTTTCTTTACAATTATTCTCAAATCATTGAATTGAAACACAAGTTTTTCTTTCAAAAAGGTACTATGATTATAAATAAAAAAATTTGACATGCAATATTAAAAATAATAATTTAAAAAAATATTGCATAACAAATTAACGACACTTAGCACCATGTGAATGTAAAATAATGAAGGCTTGTATTAAAAATATTATATAACGATTTCAGTATAAAATAATAAAATTGTGTTTTTAAAGATACGATTCAAATGTAAAATAATGAAATCGTGTATTGAAGGCATGACTTTAGTACAAGCTTTTTTCTTGTATCTAAAACCATAATACAATTGAAATTATTTTTTAAAATATTATATTTTAAAAATTATTATTTTTAAATATGTTGTAAATGAAACATTTATGTGAGTGGTGAATGATCACATTCACATTCATGTATACCAGTAACCACATTCATGAATGAACCTTTTCCATAACTCACCATTAAGATGAATAAATGGAACCATTTTTTGTAAGCTTATAAAAGGCCCCTTATACTACTCGTAATGGCATCGAATGAAAAGTCATCTTTTCTCTATCTCCCTCTCTCTCTCTATCTCCCTCTTTCTCTTTCTCCTTTCAATTCATCTCTCTTTCATATATAAAGAGGAAATATATTTTTTTGGTTTCACATTTTATAATAGTTTTATAACACATTATTAACATGAGTTTGCTCTAAAGGTATTATCTAATCCTAAACTTAAAGTTATTTTAAAGTTGTGGCATGTGGCTTGAGGTTAGAAGAGCTGGGCAAATACTTAAGGGGAGCAGAGCGTAGCAAGGGGAGCGCAGTGCATCGAGATATCCAAGGTTATTATAAATACCCTCATATGTAACCCTATTTGGTGATAGTGAAAAGTTCAAGCCGTAGTTCTCGTGGATATAGGCACTACCGAACCACATAAACTTTGTGTATTCTTCTTGTTTTTTTCTCCAATTCTTATCACCATTGTTGCACGATTCACAACAACTGGTATCAGAGCGTAAGCTAAGATAGCTGCGATCTACCCTACTAACATAATGAAGTTCGATGGTTCCGAGAACTTCGGATTGTGGCAGAGGAGGGTTAAGGATGTGTTATAGTAGCATGATTTGGTGAAGGCGTTGAGTGGAAAACAACCCGAATGAATGAATGTAACGGATTGGAAGGATTCGAAAATGAGGGCTACGTCAGCTATCAGGATGTGATTGGTTGACGAGGTGATGTACCATGTCATGGATAAGGAATCCCCAACAACAATCTGGTTGAAGTTGGAGAGTCGGTATATGTCAAAGTCATTGATAAACAAGCTACTTCTTAAGAATAAATTGTATGGTTTAAAGATGGCTAAGGGGTCAGCACTAGATCAACACATAAACGTGTTTAATTAGGTCATTAGTGATTTGCATCGAGTTGATGTGAAGTTTGAAGAGGAAGACATGACATTGATTTTAGTGAATTCTCTACCTTAGTCTTACGACAATCTGGTTACTACTCTAATGTGGGGGAAAGAAACCCTAGAATTAGAGAAGATCACAAGTGCCCTATTAACCTTTAATCAAAGAAAGAAAGCCAGTGATGGGAATTCACAAGGTGAAGGGCTTGTGGTCAAGGGTAAACAGGAGTGTGGGAGAAACAAGTCTCGGAGTGAGTCGAGTAGAAATAAATCTCGATCTAAATTGAGGAAAAGGAAGGATATTCAGTGTTACAAGTGAGGGAAATAGGGGGATCATAAAACGAGAATGTCCAGAATGGAAGAAAGGGAACACAGAAAACAAAGAGGGTTCATCAAAGTTTGCAGATGTAGTAGAAAAATGAGACTCAGAGAGCGATGATGGTGATATGCTTTTAGTTTCATCTAGATGAGATCATTTGATGGATTCTTGGATTTTGGATTCAACATGTTCTTATCATATGACGCCTAATAAAGACTAGTTTGACACTTACAGATTAGTAAATTTTGGTTTTGTTCTAATGGGTAATGATGCTTCATGCAAGGTTGTCGGAATAGGGAATATCATAGTTAAGATGTTTGATGGTGTCATTAGAACGTTGTGTGATGTTAGACATGTTCTTGATCTGAGGAAGAATCTAGTTTCAATGGGGACTCTAGACGACAATGGTTTTAATTACAAATCTGCCAATAGAGTAATGAAGGTGAGCAAAGGTGTCTTGACAGTGACGAAGGAGTAGAAGTTGGCAAGGATATCTACAAACTGATGGGTACCACAATTGTAGGTGAAGCTGCAACCGTAGAGCATGAGTTAGACAGTATAACCTTGTGGCATATGCTATTAGGGCATTTAGGTGAGCATGGAATGATGGAACTTCATAAGAAAAAACTATTGAAGGGTATTAAAATATGCAAGCTTGAGTTCTGCAAATATTGTGTTTTTGGGAAACAAAACAAGGTGCAGTTCAAGACAACCACACACAAGACAAAGGGGATTCTTGATTATGTTCACATAGACATTTGGGGAATAGTACAAATAGTATCTTTGGGAGGTAGTGTATATTTTATGAGTTTTATTGATAATTGCTCAAGGAAAGTTTGGGTATACTTCATGTGGCACAAGTTAGAAACATTTGCCAAATTCAAGTTATGGATAACCAAAGATGGGGGAAGATCAAATGCCTCAGGTCAGATAATGGTATAGAGTATATGGACACAAGATTCACAAAGTTGTGTAAGGAGCATGGGATTAAAAGGCACTTCACATCCGAAAGACACCACAACAGAATGGTGTGGTAGAGAGGATGAATAGATCTATAGTTGAAAGAGCTCGGTGTATCAGATTGAATGCAGGGCTAGAAAAGAAGTTCTAGGTAGGCGATGGAGTATGGCCATGACTGCTTGATCGATGGAGTCACCCGAGGGCAGCATTAGATGGGAAAGTTGTAGAGGAGGTATGAACAGGTAATGAGGTAGACTACTCGAGGTTAAGAGTGTTCGGATGTCTAGCTTATGCACACATTGCTGGAGAGGAGAGATCGAAGCTTGATGCTAAGTCTAGATAGTGCATTTTTCTGGGAGATAAGAAAAGGGTAAAATGCTTTAAGTTGTGGGATTCGAAGGCAAATAAGGTGGTGATCAGTAAAGATGTGATTTTTTATGAGAAATCCATATTGCAAAATCCTCAAAAGAAGAGAAGCGGGCTCCGAAAAATCATTACAATGATGAGTATGTGGTACAGGTGGAGCTAGAGACTTATAATGCAAAGGATGATAATCAAATGCGAGAGAGATGATGCAAAAATGCTCCAATGACCCTATAGTATAGCTACTGACGACAAGCGCACTATCAAGCCGCTTGCCAGGTATGGTTTTGAGGATTTGATTTCTTATGCACTAATCACTAGTAGTGGGGATCTTACTAACTTTCAGGAGGCAGTACATAACCAAGAGAAAGGTAACTAGATCTGGATGGGTGCTATGGAGGAGGATATGCAATCTCTACATAATAACCAAACATGGGAGTTGGTGGAACTTTGTATAGGGACGATGGCTATAGGGTGAAAATGGGTGTACAAGAAGAAAGAAGCGGTTTCAGAAAATGAGGGTGAAAAGTTCAAGGTTCGCCTAGTAGCAAAGGATTATTCATAGAAGCATGGGGTTGAGTATGATGAGATTTTTTCCCCCGTGGTAAGACATACCTTTATCAAGACAATATTGAGTTTGGTAGTGTATTTTGACATGGAGTTGGAGTAGATGGATGTAAAGACAGCTTTCCTTCATGATAAGTTAGAGGAGGCTTTGTCACCACATGAGTCTGACGAAATGGTTCCCTCCCAACATGGACAGGAACACTTGGTTTGTAAATTAAAGAAATCACTATATAGGTTACAGGCAATCCCAAAGGCAATGATCTGAGAGATTCGACTCCTATATAGTCTGAATTGGCTCAGATGTGAGTATAGTTGTTGTGTTTATGTGAAGAGTCTTGATGATGGTTCATCTATTTTTCTGTTGATTTATGTAGATGATATGTTGATTGCTACAAAGAGTGTGAGTGAGGTCAATAAATTGATGATTTTGTTAAGTAGAGAATTTGACATGAAGGATTCAGCGCCAAGAAGTTTCGGGATGTGGAGATTCGCAAAGAAAGATTTCATGAGATTATGGTTGTCTTGGAGTGGCTATGTTAGGAAGGTGTTGGAGATGTTCAGCATGGAGAATGCAAAGCCAGTGAATACACCTTTAGCGAACCATTTCAGATTGCCTACTACACAATGCCTAAAGACAGACGATGATGTATAGGACATGTCAAAGGCCTCATATGCAAGTGTAGTAGGATGCTTGATATATGCTATGGTTTGAACAAGACCAAATTTGGCACAGCCTATTAGTGCGGTAAGCAAGATTCTATCGAATCCAAGACGATTGCATTAGGATTAAGTCAAGTGGATCTTTAGATACTTTAGGGGGACTACAAATTATGGCATCATGTTTAGTAGGCAGAGTGATCCTTCAGTTGTGGAATATGTAGATGCAGATTATGCAAGGGATTTGATGATGTGAGGGTCTACCTACATGTTATATGTGTACTGTGGAGAACTATTTGTTAAAGTTTGCATAGTCCCTAGTTGCATTATCTACCACTGAACTAGAGTTTATGGCAGTAGCTGAAGCTGCCAAGGAAGCATTGTGGCTTGCAGGATTGGTTAAGGAGTTAGGTGGGCGCAAAGAGTGGAGTTCAGCTTGCATCAGTGGATAACTGTAGTGCCATCTGCAAAGAACCAAGTGTATCATGGTCCAAATACATAGATGTGGAGATTTCACAAGATCAGGAATTGTATATCTTTGGTGAGTTATTTTTGAGAAGATTCATATTTTTGAGAATACAACAGACATATTGATAAAACATGTTACCATACTGAGCTAAGGCTCAAATTCGAGGTTATGTAGTGACTGTATGCATGGGTTGTTGCTGGGAAAGAGGGTGTTGAAATAACTGGGTCAGGGTTTGCTCCCACAATACGGTACAATATATTTAGGGTATAGGGGTATTTTATAATTTGGTCATACCCAGGGTTACTATAAATACCCTCTTATTTAACCCTATTTGGTAATAGTGAAAAGTTCAAGCCATTGTTCATGGGGATGTAGGCACACTTCCAAACCACATAAAATCTATATTCTTCTGTTTTTCCTATTCTTAATACCATTGTTGTGATTTATCTACAAATAAATATATAATATTTGATCTTGATTAGAATCCAAAAGCTATATTATTGTTAGCAATTTATCATATTTTTATAGTATGCAATTTATCATATACTTGATTCTTATTATTTTGTCATATATCAAAAGTTTTTCAACAATGTCAAAGACTCAATTTTATGACATTTGACATTTTGGAAATTAATTATCTATCTTGAATCCTTGATATTAAATAAACTATTCGAACTTTTGATGAAAATTCATCAATATAGTTTAATTGGGTTTAAACGATTCCCTAAAGTGAATCAATATCATTCCAAACTCGTGGACATAGATGAGGACTGGTCATGGTTGCAATCATGGAAGAAATTCCCAATATCATATTGATGATCCCTCAAATCATTGGAAAAGAAAAAATCTCACCACCAAAAGTGGATTAATTAATATTGAGGTAAAATGAGAAGTACATATGAGATAAACCTTTCAAGAACCATGAGACTAATTATCACATATATGGTATGAAATGTCATTGGTCGTGTACCTGTCATGTCGACCTTTACTAAACATAATGCTACTAAATGGAACTATATTTCATATCAATGATGCGTTAGATTCTAGCAAATTCACAAGGAATTTGTTTAGCTTTAAAAATATCTACATGAATGGATATCATATTGAAACTATAAATAAAGGTAATATAGAATGTAACACCCAAAATTATATCCTGGTAGTTTTATAACATGTTTAGGGTATAATAAAAGTAAATGTGTATTTTTCCGGGATTTAAATGTTAAGTGAGAAAAATGATAAAACCCGGAATTAATTAAGAGTTAAGGGTAAAATAGTAAAATGTCATATTAAGGACCCAAAGCTCATAAATGAAGAAGAGTATATGCTTAATTAGAAATTGTAATAAGTTGTTGTGTAATTAGAATATGGAAGGGGTACTAAAATGCAAAAAAAAAAAAAAAAAAGTTAAACAAAAAATGAGAAAAGCCAAACAAGGCCTTGAACATGAAAAGAGGATAATACCACATTTGGTCTCTTGAATGAGATATTTTCTCATTTTTGGAAAATGAGAGTTAGGGCTTACGTGGAGAAGAACCAAAAATTAGGCTGCTCTTTTCCTCTTTGTCTTGCCTGGCATGCAAAGAGAAAGAGAGAGTTATAAGAAGAGTGGGCTAAGAAGAAAGAAAAGAAAGAGAGAAGAGGAAGATAAGGTTTCAAGAAATTAAGGCAGGGAAACTACCCTAATTTCTCCCTCTTGTTTTATTGTTTTTGTTGGTTTGAGTTGGGTTTAAAGTTGGTTTTGATTGATTGTTGTGGTCCCTAATTGAGAAATTTTGTAAAGAAATGTGGGTTTTAGGGGAGATGCTGTCAAATTTTTTCCAAAGCCCATGTTTTTGTTTTTGCCATAACTTGGCCATTAATCATCCAAATTGAATGATTCCAATTGAAAAAGAAACCTAAGAGGTAAACCTACAAAATTATAGAAGGTACCAAGAAGAAAACCTGACCATAAGTCCCCTGTTTTTGAGACTGAAGTGAAAATATGAGTAAGCTACTGGGTTATCCTCTATTTTGGTACAGTTTTGGTGTTTATGTCATAAGTTGAGTTTCACTCATCCAAATTGAGTAATTCCAATTTCTAGGTAAACTAGACTTCTAGGAGAACAATTTCCTTTGAAGAAGTGTATTCAAATTTGAACCCCATTATATCCAGAAATTCGTCAAAGTGGATTTCTGTTTATAGGAAATTTATGGTTCTGTTTTAAAAAAGAATAGTCCCGGTTGTTTAGGACATATCTTGAGTTTCGGTGCTCTGAATTAGATTATTACAATTGGAGAAGAACCCTTAGGACCGTAGCTTCAAATAAGTAGGAGGAAACTAAAGGTAAAATTATGGAGCAGACCCTCAAATCAGGTTTTATACGCATACTGTAAATTTGGCAACTGGACCAATTAGGCATTAAAATGTCATAACTTGAGTTTGGATGATTCAATTTAAGTGATTCCAATTTCTGAGTAAAATATATTCATAGAGGAACAAAGTGCATGATGAAATATATTGAGATTTTGAACTCATTGTACCCATAAATTAAGGGAATTCGGACCCTGTTTTGGGAGATGATTTTCATGTCTTTTACTATAGAACTTTAAAACATCCTAATGTCTCTTGTATGGTTTTTCCGTGCATTCGAAGATGGTTTTGAATGAGAATATTTTTGTATAAAAAATCTGAAGTAAGTAAAATGAAATTGCATATAAATTATAAGGGAAAGGGTTGTTATATGAATGGTGCACTTATTATTGATTATGATAGTTTTGATATGAAATCTAATCACATGAATGTAAATATGAATATCAGATATATGAACTTATAAGACAATAAATGAATCCCGAGAATAAGGGAGCATGCAAGTTGTGGAGCAAATGTGACAGTCATCTCATAAGTATAAAGGAATAATGGTCTGGAAGTATCCCATATGAATACATGTTATTGTAATTATCTATGTATATGATATATGAATAGTCTGATATCTCTAACTCGGATAAAAACTACCTTTTCGTTTAATTGTCCGCTGGCGTTCCTAGTGTAGATGGATAAGTAGGCATGCCTATTAGGGATATAAATGTTGCAACATACATATATAATTGACCATGGGTCATTATAACGACTGCCATATATAACCGCCCGCTGAGTCAAGGCGAGATAATATGATGTAGACCATCGTCTTCAGATAAAGGATAGTACCCTCGGGTACATATAGTTCTTTTTCATATCCATTTCTCTGGAATATGCAAGCATAACTACAACTGGCTAACGGGTCGTGAAGACCCAGAAATTCACCGTGAATAAGGGCAAAATCGTAATTTTGATTACAAAATTGTAATTTCGTTAAAATCCGTGAATTAATTCCTCTAGATCTCGATGACAAAACTGGACGCCCCGTTTGGAATCGTCTCACAAATCTAGTCAGCACGTGAAATTCGGGAATGTTCGAGACAATATCAACGCTGCCGGCGATTCGCTTCGTGCCAATAAATCTGATTTTCGATTCACGAAAGGCACATATAGCATGTACCATGTACCATAAGTGGTAAGGAGTAGAGAAATACAAAATGGACGGCCGAGGTAGCCATTAATATCAAATCGAAAAGGCGGACGTAAACGTCATTCCTTTGAATTGTTGTTGAATAAGACAAAATAAAGGAACGTAGCTTTATCTTGCTTAGTGTGAGGCAAAAACAGGGAATGGGAGAACCGGGAGATCTGATGGCGAGATGGAGTCTTACGAGAGAAGGTCTTCCTTCTCTCTAGAAATACGGGCGATCGGACCGTTGGATTTCGACGGAGCAGGAAGGGAAAACGTTCTACGCGGAGCAGGCTACGCGTGGACCGAGGTTTGTGAGTTTGACGCTCGAGAGGTAGGATTTTCTCTACTTGCGTTTTATTCCCATTTTTAAGGGTTTTTCGATGTTTCGGTTGGTTTGAGTAGAGTGAGGCGGTTTGATCGGTCCCGAAACATGGGGCCGGGTATTAAAGTGTGGGAATTTCGTCATCGTGGCTGCCCGAGGAAAAATTAGGGGCTGTTTGGGTCTCTTAAATTCCAGAATTTTACTTTAAATCATGTATTTCTATGGAAAATGCAGAGAGATGGGTTGTGGATCGGTCTGAAAACACGGGGCCAGAAATAGTAAAGAATTTTGGAGATTCTTAATTTTTGTCCGTGACTTGATCCGAGAAAATTGTGGGCTGCTATATGGAGTTGTAGAAATTAAATTCTATTTAGGTGAGTATAAGATGAAAACGGGTAAGAAATTCGGTTCAAGTGAAAATAGAGATTGAATGATGAAATTGCAAGTGGGCATTGCTTCTTTGAGATCTGGGGCTGTTAAGCAGTCCGAGTTTGTAATGAAATGGATAAGAATTGTCCATGTGTTGTGTGCTTGAAATGGTATGAAATGAATGGCAGGTTGTGGAATTAAATAGGTTAATACATTATTTTAATGTGTTAGTCTTGATGACATGATACATGGGGAGTAAATTGTGTTTAATAGGCCATTGTGTTGATTTTAAAATGTTAATGCATAAGCTTTATGTATTAACATGGGAGTCCTGATTATGTGGAATATAATTGTGTGTGTGGAGTCATTGGAGATGAGTTTGATCATTAGCCCAGTGAAATTTATTTTGATGTGATATATGAGTTATGTAATTACATAACATGATTGTGTGATTTGATTTATGCGAAGTATATTCGTATATATATTTGCATGTGTTGTATGAATTATTGAAATGGCATCATAATGCATTTCATATGCCTTTGGGTATCTAGAGAGATAGGAGTTAGTGCATGGTATAAGAAGTCTAGAGAAAGGCGAACGAGAGGATGATGCAAATGTTAATTATCGGATAGTCCTGAGCTTAAAATATCAATCGTCGGGCGTGATTGATATTCATGGAGTAGTCCTGGCTTGATATATATCAATCGTCGGAGCCTAATTGATATATAACCACGCCGGAGGAGTTGTCCACCTAATAAAATAATAATTGTCATAAGGCTACGGCCGAGTGTGAGAGAGTGGAAGTGGACTCGGGATGCGAGTTGGTCATGTAGACATTAATTAGGATCTCATGCATTTGCTTGAATGTGTGTTTAAATTGGGTGATTCTGTTCTTGACTCCCAGGTGGTGAATGCTTGAAACAGGGCGGGTCTCCCTGCGGGCTTTAGCTCACCGTCGTGGGATCCCCACTTCTGGCAGTGCTAGGGAGCGTGCGAGGAGACGGCTAGATCTGGGTGGCCACAGAAGCTAGGATGTGGCTGTTGATGTTTACATGTATTAGAATGCTTCTCATTTTAACCATATGTATTTGTTTAAGAGTAAAAATATTAATATTAACTCTTGTAACTATTGGGTATATAGTTGGTTTCGCTAGTTGGCATGTACATTGAGTCTTGTTTGTGGGCTGAGTGGCCGTATTGGATATATATATTGTATATATTGAATTTGGGACGGTATATCTTGAAGTGCGTATTTGGGTAGAGCTCCGTCTGAGGAGACTGGGTTTTCTAAAGTGGTGTCGGTGCTTGGGCATGCTTGTGATCCATGAGGTTGACGGGTGGTCAGCGGATACGGGTTTTGGGCGTCTGACTTGGTATCGAGCTTAGGTATGAATGCTGGGGAGCTCGGGTTGGGTATCCATCACCACTTGGGTGGTTTGATGAAGAGTATAGGTATATGGAAACCTATGGATAGAAAGAATTTGGAGCTTAGGCCGTGGTTGAGGAAAATCGCGTAGGTGTGGTTCGATGTTGAGTTTAGGTATGAGATTACCTAGGAAAATCACGAGATAAAACTAGGACACTACATGCACGTGTGTTGATGTGTTTTGTGTGATTTGATGAAATATTGTGTAATGGTGTGTATGCCATGTAGTATCTAAGATGAGTATGTGTGTGTGCTTAAGTGGTTAGCACATGGAGACACGTGTAGAAAATATTTAGAAAATATTTTGAGTTGTACAGTGTCTGACTTTGTAAAGGAAAATGAAGAAAAAATAAAACTAATTTTTAATAAATTTATTTGATGAGAATTGAAGAAAAAAATGAGAAGAAATGTTAAAGTAAAGAAAATAAATTTTTGTTAAGTTTATTTGGTTATATGGAGAAGAAAATGATTTTCTAGATTTTACAAGTGGTAAAAATTGAAGAAAATGAAAATAGGCCACACTATAAATTTATTTGAGTGGAGAAAAATTTTCGATGAAAAGCGGAGAAGAAAATAAATTTTGTAAATTTATTTGGTTATGAGTGAAAATAATTTTCTAAGGTTTTCATATGGTGTAAATTTAAGAAAATGGGGGTTAAATAAATTTTATAAATTTATTTAGTATTAAGAAGTAAAAAAATAAAATAAAATAAAATGATTTTTAGTAGTTTTAGTAAATTTTTCATTTACTAAGAAATAATTGAAAATAATAATAGTGTGTGTAAAATTAAAAAAGAAAATTTTGTGCGAGAAAAATGCAAGTGAATGCTTACATTTGTACAAGAAAAAAAAAAAATTGTATTGCGAGATTTAAGGTTTTGTATTGCAAGAGTTGTATTGCGAGAAGAATCTTGGAAAAATTGTATTGCGAGCGATAGTGAGCTGGGATTATGTGCGAGAGAAATTTGGTAGAGCAGGATGTATATAATAATGGATTAATATGTGTGTGTGAGGTACAGGCGATCTTGTGTGCAATACAGCCAGCCTGCTGCGGCCGACACGGCGTGACGGGCGCGTGGCGCGCGCGGGGCTTGCAGAGGCGAGCGGGGTAGAGGGGGCTCGCGGGCGCTCGGCTGAGCGTGGTGGGAGGCGAGTCTTGTGGTGCGAGCGCCTTGGTAGCGGGGCTGTACTGATTGCACTCGACTTAGTTTTCGACAGTTTTTTGACTCAGTATTTTCTGAGTCGATCGTAATTTCTTGTTCATCTTGAAATTTCGAAAAAAAAAAAAAAAAAAATTTAAAAAATCAAATAAAATCGAAATAAATTTTGATAAAATTTTCGAAAAAATAAAATTTTTCAAAAAAATAAAATTTTGAAAATAAAATTTTGTTAACCGATATTTATCTCAATTCATTAGCGTATCTGGCGGTATGTGTATGATTTGTGTCTCGAGAGTACGTGTTCATGCCCTCGAGAGACAACTGTATTAGATTAACTCTTAGTTTGAAATCATGATTCTTGCGGTAGTTGTGTAGAAGTTATATGCGTAGTGGCGATCACGTATAGGAAAAATGAGTGAATGCTAAGGTTGGGGCCGATGACATAGGGATTTGGATACTAAGCGGGTGGTTGGAATTTAAGCGCCACTTAGAAAATGAAGGCAGATGGGTTCATGGTTGTTAAGTCTATTGGCATGGCACATTTGCTAGTTAGGCGAAATGAAAGTTAAATGATTCTTGTTGCCATATAATGGTGTAAATGGCTAGTAGAGGGCGAGGGACATGGGATCCACGGGGCAGTGGGAGCACCCTTGGAGACACTTAGGCGTGCTTAGGCATTTGATCGATGGAGGCCTTTGTGGGGCGTAGGTGTAGTGAGAGACTGCTCGCACGGGCTAGCATAGCGGTGGTGGAGACCACTGGTAACCCCTGAGAGGTTTAGGGCGCATCATCTCCAGGCATTCACGGGGGAGGGAAGTCAGGTGGTGGCAGGCCGTTGAAGTTCATCGAGCGGCAGTGTTGGGTTTGTGAGATTTTCCTCGGCGCGACCGGATGGACTAGGCTGCGTTTGGCTGGGAATGAGACCCAGTATGGAAGTAGAGCGGGGACCTCTAGAGACCTTAGAGGAGTAGTTGCATGTGAATTCTCCACAGGGATTGGGGCGAATGGGTGCGATGTGTCGAGGTTGCGAGTTAGAGATCCTGGGACTCTCTGCTCACGGTGGACGCGGGGATCATGGGCAGGACGTGTCGGGTTCGATGTCATCTTGAGGATGGATGGGTGATGAGCTTACGAGGATGGATTCAGATTGTGAGTAGGAGGGTTCACGCACTTTATGTGCGGGACGGTACTGGTATGGCTGTTTTAAGGGAACGATCATGACATTTTGCCTCGGGGACCATCACAGTCAGTGTCGAGAGACGGTTAGAGGTTATCTAGCGAGCCTTACACAGAGGGACGGTGAGGCAGACTTAGATCACCTCGGTAGTTTGCGGAATGTGTGGATGTTTTCGGATGAGCTACACGGACTACTCAGCATAGGGATGTAGACCCCGGTATTGAGGATTACACCTTGGTATATTCGCCTACATCTCTATGACTCATAGGATGCTTACTTAGGTTGATTGCGGGAACTTCGAGTCACAGCTACGAGGAGGTGCTTGAGACGAGGGGTTTATTAGGTAGAGCACTTCACCATGGGCGCCGGTTCTAGTTGCGAAGAAGGGAGGCAGACCCTTCGGCGTGCAGTGGCTGGGACGGATGAACAGGGTTGCGATCGAATCGGTGCCATTCTGGGGATTGACGATTTGTTTGATCGAGTTGGGAGGAGGCGTGGAGTCTGCTTTCAAGAGATGGGGCAGCCGCCTTGGTTATACGTCGGCGAGAGTTAGGAGGCAATGAGGCATCTAGGCGGCGTTTAGGGCGCGTTATGGGCATTATGAGTTCTGATGATGCCGCGGTTAATGAATGCCGACATTCATGGATCTCATGCATAGGATATTCCCGACCTGTTAGATCGGTTGTCGTAGTCTTAGTGGATGACATTTTGATTTACTCCCGGTCGAAGTGGGAGCGTGAGTATCACTTGAGAATTGTTTACGGTTGTTAAAGACCATCGGTTGTGCGCTAAGTTCGATGAAAGTGCGAGAGTGTTAGGACTTGCGAGGTGGGATTTTTGGGACAACGTGGTGTTAGCATCGGGGAGTGTCGGTCGACTGAAGGTTGGCGGGTAGTGATGCGTTGGGAGAAGTAGAATGTCAATCTTCGAGATACGTGGTTTTCTTGGGATTGGTGGGTATTCGAGAGGAGTAAAGAATGAATGAAGTTGTCCATTCGGGACGGGATCGTGGGACCGCTACGGGACATGTACTGCATGGTTGGGGCGGCCACGGCTAGTAGAGAGAGATTGAGGGATCTTTGACCGCAGGATACGGGTGTTGGTAGCGAGAGGGAGGATCAGCCTTCTCTGGTTCGGGGGAAGAGCGGAAGACACGCTTCCTGCCCAGTTCCCGGGACTAGAGGTAGGATTGAGCATGAGTGATGGGATTGCCCAACGGGGGATCCCCGAGACTTTAAGAACAATGCGGTCGATTAGCGAAATGGGACATGAGAGTATCTGGTTTATTCCTCCGCACCAGTAGGGTAAGAGGCCAGATTCGATTTGGGTGCTATCTGAGCACTTTCAGTAACCTGAATTGGCGAAAGGGGGCGGAGTGTGGAGTGAAAGTCGAGGGACGAATCGAGTTCTTGGGCGTAGTGGACTTTAGGGTGGTAGACTGTTGGTTTGATGGTGCCGAGGCTTGACATGGATGGATTAACTGACCATCGGGTTGTCGATGTGAGACCTTAATGGGATTGGCATACTCGACCACGGCATTGGATTTGAGCTTAGAGGTTAGGCCTTTAGAGAAGCGAGGAATAGATGTTCTTCCCAGGATGTAGGGTGAGTGACCTGATGGTGAATTATGAGTGAAATCTCTCATATTCTACTCATGGTGGACCCCGGGTTTTGCCCGGGATTGGGTGTCGCAGTATGGAATTATTGCGTTCGCGTGCACGGTAACATCATGTCGAGTCGGATGTGGGTGCACGGTATGGTCATTCACCACTCTTGGTGAGTGTGGAGTGAGTTTGTCTTTAGGACTACGTCCAATGAAGACTCATAGTGGGCCAGGGAAATGTGAGAGGAGAGAGCTCGAGAAGTGTGGCCAGGGATTATATGTCGAGATGAAAACATACGTAGGTTGGCCACGTGGGCGAGGGTTAGTGAGGAGTGGGGGTGACTCGGTTTGGATACCCTTTGGAAATTGCATTGGGTGTTGGCGGCAAGGGCTCGGTAAATGGATGTCATGCGGGACATGGATTAGGTGTGATCCATTGGATTGTTAGTGATTGCGACCTTGGAGAAGTTGGCGTTTACACGCAGCCGAGGTTGTGGGGAGTTACGGGTGTATGGATTACATGGGTGTTGGGAGAATATTTGCGAACATGTCCTTGATCATAGGGTAAGAGGAGCAATTGCGCCAGTGGGTCTTCTGACAGCCGGGTTATCGAGGGCAGTATGCGAATGGCACCATGAGGCATTGTATGGGAGGCGGAAGTGTGGGTCACTTGAGTTGGGATGGGCCAGAGATGGGAAGAGCTCAGTGCGGTCTAATCGTTAGAGACACCTGAAGGTGAGGCTTGATGCGATGGCGTCTTCTGCTCGAGTGACCAGAGCTATCTTCATTGGGCCGTCAGGCCCTTAGGGATTCGGGGGTTAGTGATCCACGTTTCGCCAGGTGAATCTTAAGAGAGGTGGTGGGTTCAAGTGACGCGGGAAGCTATCGCTTGTATTGGGCCTTTCGAGATGCTCGAGAGGATGAGCCATGTTCGCGCGTCTTGAAGTTACGTTGCGCCCGACGTATTGAGTGTCCCACGAGGGTATTTCCGCGTCTCCGCTTTCGAAAATATACTCGGATCCGACTCATGGAGTTGGATTGGGGACGGTGAAGATTGACACGGATGGGGCAGCGAGGAGGGACAGGTGTGCGTGAGCGTGCGCCGTGATCGGTTTTGCGACCTTGAGCCAGGTGAGGTGATGAGGAGTGTATGGCGGCCGCGTGGGTGGAGGAGTTCACGTCGGAGCGCGAGACACGATGCGGGCCACTTATCCCATACGTGCTTAGGATGAAGGTGCGTGGTTTAGTGGTTCAAAATCTAAATGGCTAGTTTACATGCATGATGAGTGCGCGTGGCATATGCATGTGAGTGATGCTGATTGTCTGAATTTCGGAGACGAAATTCCTTTAAGGAGGAGAATGTAAGACAGAAATTCGATTTGGAATAAGAGGCGAAATAGTAATTTGATTCTGAAAATTGTAATTTCGGTTAAAGAATTAGTAATTAATTCTCACAGATCTCGGATGACAAAATGGATTACTGGATTGGAGATGATCTGTGAAATCTGATCATTATAAAATTCGTAATGTTAAGAACGGTCGAGTCAGTGCGTTTTGAGGTGTCAGCGTTTGCAGTCTTGAATCGTCGATTTTCGATTCGACGAAAGGCACGTATAAGCGTGTCTTCGTGTCTTAGTAAGTGGTATGAGTAAGAAATGATAAAATGGTGGCAGGAGTAAGTGGAATGTCGAATCTGCAGGGAAAGAAGGACGTAAACGTCATTTTTTGGGTGTTAAGTTGAATAAGACGAAATAAGGAACATGACTTATCTTCTTCAAATGGCGAAAGCCCAGCGGGGAATGGGAGAACCGAGGGGAGATGCGTGGCCAGAGATGAGTCTTACAGAGAGAAAGGTCTTCCTTTTCTCTAGAAATGAAGGCGATCGGGCCGTTGGATTTCGACGGAGCGGCGAGGAAGGGAAAAGCGTTTGCGCGGACGAGCTACGTGGACCCTGCGAGTTTGTGAGTTTGACAACTCAGGGTGGTTTCTCTACTTGCGTTTATTCCCATTTTAAGGGTTTTTCGTGTTTCGGTTGGTTTAAAGTAGTGAGAGAGCGGTTGATCGGTCCTAACATACAGGGCCAGGTAGAAATTCTTAGGAGGCTACCATCATCGTCTTTAGAAAAGGTAAGGCTGTTTGGGTCTCTTAAAATTTCGAGAATTTTTACTTTAAATCATGTATTTCTATGGAAATGTAGAAGTGGGTTGTGGATGGGTTGAAACACGGGGCAAAATAGTAGAATTTTTGGAATTCTTGTTTATTAGTGACAGTCTAAGTGACAATGGGCTGCTATATGGGTTTATGCATTAAATTCTATTTAGGTGATATAAGATTAGAAAACGGGTAGAAATTCGGTTCCGAAAAGTGGCAGAGATTGAGACCAAGTGAAATTTTGCCGTGGGCGACCTTCTTGTCTGAGATTTGGTAAAAGCAGTCAGAGTTTGTAATGGATAAGAATTGTCCATGTGTTGTCTTGAAATGGTATGAGAGAAATGAATGGCTTGAGTTGTGTGTGGAATTAAATGAGTTATTCACATTATTTTAATGTGTTAGTCTGATGACAGTATAGAATTAAATTGTGTTTGTAGGCCATTGTGTTGATTTTTAAAATGTTAATGCATAAGCTTTATGTATTAACATGAGGTCTGATATGTGGAATATAATTGTGTGTGTAGATCGTGGAGATGAGTTTGATCGTGCTTAGTGAGCTTCATTTGATGTGATATGAGTTGTATAATTACATGACATGATTGTGTGATTTGATTTATGCAGTATATTCGTAACATATATATTTAAAATGTGTTGTATGAATTATTGAAATGGCATCATAATGCATTTCATATGCCTTTGAGTATCTAGAGATAGGAAGTTAGTGCATGGTATAAATTACAGAGAGAAGGCGCTTGGAGGATAGTACAAAATGTTAATTGTAGGTAGTCCACAAACTTAAAATATCAATGTTGGGACCCCGTTGATATTCATCGGAGGAGTAGTCCCTGAAGCAATATATATATCGATCGTCGGGCGTGATGATATATATACATCGGAGGTTGTCACTTAATAAAATAATAATTCTCGCCACAAGGCTTAGGCGGTGTGAGAGTCGGTGAGGACTCAGGATGAGTTGATCATGTAGACATTCAAAGTAGGATCATGCATTTGCTTGAATGTGTGTTTAAAGTGGAACATTGCCTTTGCCAGGTGGTGGTAGCCCACTTAGGCGATTCTCCTGCGAGCTTTAGCTCTGGTCGTGGGGATCCCCGCTGCAGTGCAGGGAGCGTGCGGAGACGGCTCGTCTGAAGTTTGACGGCCCAGAAGAAAGCCGAATGTGGCTTTGTTGATGTTTACATGTATTAGAATGCTTCTCATTTAATATATGTATTGTTTAAGTAAAAATGTGCTTCTTGTAAGCGTGGGTATATAGTTGGTTTCATAGTTGGCATGTACATTAGTCTTGTTTGTGGAGCCCCAGTAGGCGTGTTGGATATATATATTGTATATATTGAATCCCACATTTTGGAGACGGTATATGCGAGAAGTCTTGTATTTGGGTAAACTCCCAGGTACAAAGGAGACTGGAATTTTCTAAAGTGGTGTCGGTTAGCGTGTCAGAAACGCTGTCTTGACCATGAGGTTGACGGGTGGTCGACGGACCGGGTTTTGGGCGTCACGGCGGGCAACTACCGGCTTTGTGGAGATGGGTTCGTGCTAGCCTAAATGGGCTTGAGCCATTGACTAGTGTGTAGACTTTAATTTTTTTTTTTTTTTTTTGGGCCCGAGGCATGGCCCGGCGAAGTAACGACTAAACGGGTGAGCTTGACTAGGCTTTGGCGGGCTTAATTTTGGGAAGACTTGATTGGGCTTTCAAAAAAAGCAACAAATGTTAAGAAAGGATTCGAACCTCGACCTCTTACATAAAGTGGAACCTGTGGCATTCTGGCAGTTTGATGGCTTTTACCTATATATATATAAATAAAACTTGAATGTTCAATTTTATTTTTTAAAAGACCTGACGGTCATGGCCAGATTGACAACGATCATAATGACAGTTTGGTGCCTTTCAAGCGATCATATGAAATCGTTGAACATAAAATCTCAAAATGCCTATAAATATGTATTCTTTGCAAACATCTTCAAATTCTCTCCAAATCTCTCTAATACTCTAAATTTCTCATTTTTCTCACATATTATCTTCAAATTCACTCAAATTTCTTTAATATTTTTTTTTTCAAATTTCTTTACATATTATATAATTATTGGTGGTGCAAATCAAGCATTGGTGGCTCAGACTTGAAATTTCGAGAATTTTCTATTTGGTCTCTGATTGAGTAACATTCTTAACCCTCCCCAATTTTATTTGTTATATTTTAATTTTTATTTTATTATTTTAATAATTTTTAGTATACTATTTTATTACTTCAATTTTAATGAATAGTGCATGTACACATCTTCTCCTCCCATGTGAATCATCAAGCGAAAATTTAGTTGAGTGTATGGAATTTGTTTAATAGGATAGAAATAATGTTAAATAATACAAAAAGATAAAATCAAAATGTAAAATTTGCGAGCGAGCTTCTTAAGGTGCTGGATCAAATGTAAGTCTGAGTCATTTTAAAAAAGGCATCATGAAAAATGTAAAGATAAAAATAATGTAGATATTAGAAATTATATGCAATTAGGTACAAATTAAAGTGGAAATTTAAAAAGTATTTTCTTATGATGAATCAACTTGTCATGAAGAAATGGTTGACTACATAGTAAATGTTAAACAACCTTTTAATATGATAGAAACTCATAATTTTTCAAGAACAACGCAAAGAAATCTTAATCCTCAATTTAGAGGTTGGTTTGGAAATATTGTTAAAAGAGATACTATGAAAAGATATCATATACAAAGAGAAAATTTTAGAACTTTTTTTTTTTAAATTTGAAGGAAAAATTTGTTTAACATCTGATATTTGAATATCATTAACTCATACTGGCTTTTTGTGTATTACTGCTCATTATATTGACAGTGAGTGTAAATTAAATAAAAGAATAATTTTATTTAAAACAATCAGTTCTCTTCATAGTGGTAAAAATATAGCAATATTAATAAATGACGAAATCATATATTTAGATATATTCATGATAAAAAATTTACAATAACATTAGATAATGCATCTAATAATAATGTAGTAGTAGAAAGATTGAAAGGTGGCAAATAAGAAAGATCATAAAAACCTTTATTTCATATGCGTTGTTGTGCACATATTTTAAATTTGATTGTAAAAGATGGATTAAAACAAGTTGACAGTACATTAGCAAAAATTAGAGGCATTGCATATGGTATTAATAGTTCCTTAGCAAAACATGAATTATTTTTTTATTGTTGCAAAATGTCAAATATGAATAGAAAAAGTATAAAATTAGATATACCAACTAGATGGAATTCTACTTATAAACTTTTACAAAATATTATAAAATATAAAAATGTTGTACAATTATATGAAATGCAATTAACTAGTAAATTGTGATATAGAACGTGTATTAAGTGATTATGATTGGCAAATTAAATATTTTGAAATCTTTTGAAAATTTTGATGTTTTGACAAATATTTTTTTGTGTGTGCTATCAACTTCACGTCGAGTCATTATGCAAATAACTAATTTTTATATTGTACTTAAAAAATATTTAGATTTTGAAATTTTTAATGACACAATTTTTGCAATGATGGAAAAAATAAAAAAAAAAATATTGGAGCTGCCTTTAATTTATTATATTAATTTAGTTGTGGACCTTAGATTAAAATTTGAAGCTTTGATGAATGGTTGAGAAAGTTATTTATTTTGGTGATGAAAGAAAAAATTTAAAATTAAAAATGAAGTAATTCGTTATTACATAATTTATATAATAATTATAGAATATGGTAATGATATTAGTTCCCTTGACATCCCAATTAATAAGTTCATCACATTTATATAAATGCCTTTAGAAATATTTAAAAGTGATAGAAAAAGACAACTACTAGCTCTCCCGAATAATGTAACGAGATAGATAGATATATTAGTGTGGATACAATTCCATTTGAAGATAATGAAAATTTTGATATTTTGGCATGGTGGAAGATGCAACAAATTAAATACTCGGTGCTATCTATTATTGCATGTAATGTATTAACTATGCCTGTAAGTACAATCGCTTCGAAAGCTGCTTTTAATGCAGGTGGAAGAGTAATTGGTGAAAAAGGATATGGTTTGTCACTTCAAGCAATAGAAACATAAATATGTTTAAAAGATTGGAAGTTGGTAGAAAAGAGATTGCAAGATTCTATTCAAGAAGCCGAAATGATGGTCGAAATGGAGAATTTAAAAACATCAAGACAAGAATGGATGCATGATAGCTCCCCATCACCACCAAATAATGATTAAAATAAATGCATATTGTATTTTTTTTATTTTTTTTTTGTTGAAGAATACAAATGATAGACAAATAAGTAGGTATCAACCTAGTTGTGATGTACTTATTTTGTAGTGATGTAAACTTCTCCCACACATTTTAAATGTATTATGTATTCAATAAATAAATTTTAAGAGATGTATTTTTAAGTTTTATTTTAAAATTTAGCTTATAATTTAAATTTAAAAATAAGTTTAGGAATAGGCTGAGAGCGAGAATTTAAGTCTGAGCTTGTGGCGTGTGTGAGGGCTTTTGGGCGGGCTTTTGGACGAGCTTAAAATCACTCGAGCCCGGCTAACCCATTGGGTCGGGCTTAAAATGAAGCTCATAGCATAGTCCATTTAAAATTGGGCTTGGGTCGGGTTTGGCCGAGTGCAGACAACTTTGCCCAGTGCAGCGGGGTTGAGCTAGGCGGGCTTGCGATTTGAGTTTTTGGGAGATGCTTAGGCATGACATAAGATGAGATGAAATTTTTGGAATGTTCAAAAAATGTGTGAAACATGAAAATGATATGAAATGCAATATGTAATTGAATTATAATGATATGAGAAGTAATATGTAATATGAATAAAATGTTATGAAGTATTGTGGCGATCTCGTTATAGTGGATTGTCCGTATTTATCGATTCACATTAAGGTATAAAGCTTAGCGTGGGTGTTTATCCATGTAGGTCTTAGAAGGACGTGCGTGATGTTACGCATCTGATGGGCAACCTACAGCTGTGAGTCCACCACACGTTTAGGTTTATTCGATTTGTAAATGTAAATGTAAGATTTTGGAGACAGTGTAAATGTAAAAGTACAAGTAAATGAGACTCCGATTATGTGACACTGTAAATACCACTACGGTGGATGTATATGAAATTTTTTGCAAGTTTATATTTTCAAGATAATTGTTTAGAATGATATAAGTTAACAGGTTTATAGTTCTCAGATTTGTGACACCTTTTCCTGACACAGGGTGTCGGGTTAGGGCGCTACATAGAATGTCTTTATATTACCTCTATAGTTTATGGTAATAAACTTGTTGTTGAAAAACTCTCAGCCTTCTCCTTCGGGTTATATCTTACAACTATAAAGCTTATCGAGTCATACGTTGTTGTGAACCAGAAGTTCAACGACCCCAAGACTTTTTTGGCATGACAGGCTGGGTCATCTTGGGTTCTCAATGATGCAGAGAATCATTGAACACTTACAACCCAAGAATAGAAGATTCTTTTGCTAATGAATGCAAGTATCTTGCTTGCTCACTTAAAGTAAATTGATATTGAGCCATCCCTTTGTGATCACATTGAGTCACTAGTCTTTTTAAAAAGAATACATGGGGATATATGTGGACCTATACTTTTTCCATGTTAATATTTTTGTTACTTTATGGTCTTAATAGATGTCTCTACGAGGTGGTCACATATTTGTCTCCTTTCTACACGTAATGTTGCCATTCCTAGGCTCCTCGTACAAATAATCAAATTATGAGCTCAATTTTCTGACTATACAATCAAGACAATAAGATTGGATAATGAAAGTGAATTCACCTCCCAAACCTTTATTGACTACTGCGTGTCATTAGGATAAATGTTGCGCATCATGTTGCCCATACTCACATATAAAATGGTTTAGTAGAGTCCCTCATCAAACGTCTTCAATTAATAACTGACTCTTACATGTGAAAACTAAATTATCGAAGCTTACAGAGACATATTATCTTGAGGCTGCGAAACTGGTTAAATCGATAATGACTTACATGAATACTTCCCTTTATAACATGCCCCAGGAAAACAATAACCAAATATTCTCACTTTCAATCTTTGGTTGTACGGTTCTTATAATACCAATAACTACACAACGCCTTAAAATGGGTGCTGGCGAACTTAAGTTATGTAGGATTTGATTCTCCATACCATCATAGATATCTTAAACCCATAATATGGTATTTTAACACTTTGTGGATTGTTATTTTAATGAGTGTATTCCCACCATTAGGGGGAGAAAAGTCGATTCCAAAATAATGATGAAAAATTACTTGAAATACATCTACCATGTCTTATTTTGGTCATCGTACAAATCAATGTGATCTGGAAGTTCAAATGATCATTCATTTGCAAAATCTTGCAAGTCAATTATCATATGCATTTATTGATACAAAGAAAGTGACAAAGTCACATATCTTGGTTGCAAATGTTACAACACGAATTGATGTCCCTAAAGGACAATTAGTAAACGAGTCTCAAATACGCAAAAATGGAAAGAATCTATCTGGCTTATAATTAAACTACTTGTAAAAATGAGAAGTTTTGAGACTGTTGTCAATTTAAGGTGTAAAGCACGGTAGTACGAATGGATATTTGTATGAAAGCACAATGAAAATAATGAGATTATAGGATATAAAACGAGATTAGTAGCATAAGGTTTCTCATAGAAACTTGGTATTGACTACGAGGAAACATACTCTCCTGTCATGAAAGCAATTACTTTTCGCTTTTTAATAACCTTGACAGTCTCTCAATGACTGGATAAGCGTCTCATGGATGTTATCATAGCTTATCTATATGGATCCATATATAATGAAATATATATGAAAATCCTTGAGGGATATAAATTGCCTAAAGAAAATAATACAAAGTCTCGTAGTATATGCTCAATCAAATTACAACGATCTCTATATTAATTCAAGCAATCCCCATGCATGTGGTACAATCTCCTTAGCGAGTATTTATTAAATGGATGGTATGTGAATAACCTTATATGCCCATGCATTTATATTAAGAAATCAGAAATCGGATTTACAATTACTGTTGTCCATGTTGATGATTTAAATCTTGTTGGGAATTTTGAAGAACTCATAAGAACAACAAAATATTTGAAAAATAAATTTGAGATGAAAGATATTGGGAAAACAAAATTTTGTCCCAACCTACAGATCGAACATTTCCCTATTAAAGTTTTGGTTCACCAATCAACATATATTAAGAAAATCTTAAAGCACTTTTATATAGATAAATCACACCCTTTAAGTTCTCTACTGATTGTCCGTTCACTTGATGTGAAAAATGACCCATTTCGTTCTTATGAAAAATGTAAAGAATTATTTGATCCTGAAGCGTCATATCTTAATGCCCTTAGTGCATTTATGTATGTTGGTAACTGTATTAGCCCAAATATTGCTTTTTTTTGTCAATTTATTAGTTAGGTACAGTTCTACTCCAATCCAATGACATTGGAATGGTATCAAGCATATATTGTGCTAACTCCAAAGAACAATTGATATGAGCATATTTTATTCAAAGGAATCAAAGCAACAGTTTCTTGGATATGTTGATGCAAGATAAATTTTAGATCCACATAAATTCATATCACAAACAAGATATGTGTTTAATTGTAATGGAACTGCTATTTCATTGAGATATTTTAAGCAGACAATGGTGGCTACATCATCGAATCGCTCAGAGATGATAGCAATTCATGAAGCAAATCATGAATTTATATGGCTAAGATCAATGATTCAATATATCCAAGAATCATACGGACTCTCCTCTATCAAATACAGTTCAATATAACTAAATAACAAAGGAGTTCAAACTAATAACATTTCGATATCAAATCACTCAAAGATTATAGGAATTCAAGAAGCAAATCATGAATTTATATGGCTAAGATCAATGATTCAACATATCTAAGAATGAAGTCCCCTCTATCAAAGACAGTTCGATATAACTAAATAACAAAGGACTCCCCTCTAATAATAGTTCGATATCAAAGACAATTCAAATAACAAAATTATTTGAAGATAATGTCATATCCATTGCATAGATCAAAGGAGGTTATATCAAAGGAGATATAACTAAATACATTTCTCCAAAGTTATTTTATACATATGAACTTTAGAAGATTGGTGAAATTGTTATTCAACAAATACGCTCAAATGATAATCTAGCATATTTATTCATAAATCATTGCCAACATCAACATTTAAGAAGCTAATTCATAATATTAGAATGTGTCAACTAAAGGACATTGATATGATGAGGAGTATGCTTATGACATGATGTTAGTATACTGTACTCTTTTTCCATTTGTCCAGGTTTTATCCCACTGCTTTTTACTGACAAGGTTTTTAACGAGACAGTACTAACAAACTTAGAACAATCTAGATCATCATAAGAATATTATACTTTTTTTCCTTTGCTAGGTTTTATCCCACTAGGTTTTACTAGCAAGGTTTTAATGAAGGATATTCTTAATATGGTCATTAAAGGGGAGTGTTGAATATTTATATGAGTGGTGAATAACTACATTCACATTCATGTATACCATTAACCACATTCATGAATGAACCTTTACTTATGATTTTCATAACTCACCATTAAAATATGTAAATAGAATCATCTTTTGTAAACCTATAAAAAGCCCCCAACTACTTGTTATGACATCGAATGAGAAGTTCTCTTTTATCTCCCTCTTCTTCTTTCCGAGAAGTTCTCTTTTCTCTCTTTATCTCTACCTCCCTTTTCTTCTCTCCTTTTAATTCTTCTCTCTTACCAGCGAAAGAAAATATAATTTTATTGATTTCACATATTATAATATTATAATAGTTTTCTGACAAAATCACTATGTTATTTAGATCTACATCGCCAAAACTAGTGAATGAATTAGGATTTTGAGCTTTTATTGTCACTTTTCCCCTTTTTGCCTATATTTCGAGCTTTTTTTGGTCCGCTTTATTTACCCATACTACCCTCATGTTATGGATGTATCTACAACAATGCCATTTTTGGTGAATCCACTTGTTCTGCTCTCATGCTACCATAGTGCTGGAGTCACATGCGATAAGCTCTTCCATTTTATTCCTTTTGTATTCTATCGGCACATTGCTCTCTGAATTCGGCTTCCCCTATTTGGTTGTGCTTTCTGCTTCATCACAAGGTTTGACTCTTGCCTCCTGTTGGTCGGAAGGCACTGGGTGAAGGTCTTTCTAGGTTTACCAAATCCTCAACCATAAGAGGTATGATTTGTGAAATTGAACGTTTAGTAAGGTTAGCACTTTGCGGATCCACGACCTTCAGGCAAAATGTTCCAAAAATCGCTCAATCCTGAAAATCAATTGAAAGTAAAGTGATCGAAACCCTAATTAGAAAACCCAAAAGGGTCCTCATTCTAGAGACGCATAGTATGGAAATAATGCATGTGGAAATGAATCACATAATCGAAGAATCCCATGACTTGGCGGAGATATTCCTTATTGAAGCGGCAGGTTTTCCATTTTCTCAATTCCCTTTTAATTCCATTATTTGATTCGATCTTCTCTTCTAGTCTTAGACTGATATTTGGGTCATTGTTGTGATAACATATATACTGTTGTGTGGGAGCGGCCTTTGCAGGCCTGAATAGAGTCAAATTTTTCATTCTGTTTTAAGTGCTTATCCTAACTTGGATGATTTACCTTAGAGCATCTCGATGCACCCGGCCTTTTGCTTGGCTGCATTTATGGCTGAAAAGTGAATATTATGCTCCCGTGCATCAACCTTTTGCTCGACCAAAGGCTGAGCAAGGCCTAGCCAAATATGAAGGACTCTTTTGTATTGTAAAATGGCCACCTCGGCATGTTTCCTCGAATCTCACATTCCCTCTGAATTCTAGCAAACGAAACACTTTATGCTTGGATGAGATCAGCACAATTTTCTTATTTATCTATTCATTCATTAACATTTTTTAGAAATATATCAAAAAAGAGAATCTTTCTTATTTATCGTACATTTAATTTTTATTTAAACTTTTAATAAATATTTTTGTTATTTATTTATTATTATTATTATTTTAAATATTAAATTTTAAATAGTAGTTGGTGAATAAAAATGGATAGTAGTTTGTTGGAAGAATGAAATGGTAGTTGGTTGGAATGAGGGAAAAGTGGTTAGCTGAAAATATAGAGGATCATGCATTGGGCGAGCTTTGCGAAATGGATTGTAGCTCTTATGTGACGAAAAATGGCTTTGGAGGAGAAAATGGAGGATGGTGCATTGGAGATGCTCTTAGCCATCGGTATCACCAGAAGCCAAAGATTTGTAAAGGCAGACGAAGTTATAGGAAAAGAATGATTGTTTCCAGCTCTGAGAGTTTCTTTTCTTTTCTTTCTTTTCCTTTTTTTTTTTAAGCAGCGATTTTGTAAAGACTTACGAGCGAGTTGCGGAAAAAGAATGACTCTGTTGACTACATGTTAGTGTTTTTTACAACTAAACACTTTAGTGGCCCGGCCCCCTTGGACACCCTCCCCTCCCTTTGCTCTGCTTTTTGAGTCGTTGAGCGCTCTACATCATGAGCTAGGCATGATGGGCTCTTAAGTAAGTTGTTTCAGCTTATTATTTCTTAGGCTAACTAATTGACAAAGTGCCCAGAGATTTATAATTCTTGTTGTCTTTGTCACATTCATTATCTAATTTAATTCTTGTTGTGCTCCATATTCACTACCTTAATTCATTATATTTCTTATATATTGTAATTAATGATGCCTCTATTCATAGCTCACCCATGGTTTGGGGATGAAAATGGTGATGTGCCTCTTGAATATTCTGCTGCACAAATTGGTGAAATCATATGGTCGCCCCTCACCTTTCACGCTTGAACACTTAAGGTGGTTGCCTTTGATTTCATAATTTAATCTTAATTTGATTTCTCCCATCGTAATTGATGGTGCCTACAGTTTTAACTCCGTTCACATCGGACATAATGTGGCCCCACTTATTTTCCACTGTTCTTTTGCCACTATCTTCGAGTAAACCGAATCTCCTCTGGAATCCGATTGGAAACCACAGAAATTCATTGAACTTGATCGAACAAGCATCTTTATTTCTCATAACTGTAACCACGAAGCCATAGAGCGTCTCCTCACCTCACGCCCCTCACCCGGCTGGACCCTCGTCCCTCGATAGCCGCTAAGCTTCGAGGATTCCAAACCCCGATCTTGCTTCATCCATCGCCACCATGCTTAGCGGTTACAATCAGCCACTTCATTCGGCTTTAGAGGACCCCGCGGCTGAACCCCGAAAGAGGGTGACAGCGAAGCGAGGGATGAAGGGGAGTCTTCAAGATTGGGCTGACATGCGGAATCGTCATTTACCGGCGAGAGGTGCTTGAAGTGATGAAGTCTCTCCACGCCTCCTTCCTCCAGAATCACCATGAATGCTTCCCTACGGTTCGTAATCATGGCATAAATTAGACGGAGTTTTTACTTTCTTCACTTAAATGCCAGTTAGAAGCGACTCAATCTGGTGCAAAATGAGTCTTAAAATCTTAATTTTCTTGACCACTAAGCAGTGTTTTGGCTTTGAACATTTTTGCTCGATGGTAGGTGCGAAATAGGTGTCGTTTAATAATTAAATGTTTTTATTAAAAAATATAATTAAACTTAACGATTTATATTTTAACGGTATATTTTTAAATGCTTGATCGTAATTTAATGGATATATTTGTATAGTATGTTCAAATTTCAAATTTCAAATTTCCAAATTTCAAAGCTCAAATTTCAAATTTCCAAATTTCAAATTTCAAATTTCAAATTTAATTTGAAATTTTAAATTTCAATTTTGTCGCCCGAAATTTGAATTTCAAATTCAGCAGTTAAAATTAAATTTGAAATTTTAACATGAAATTAAAATTAAAAAATAAAAATTAAATAACATAAATATGATAATTTTCTCATGTTTTTCTGTCCATCATCTTACATTCTCTTTGGGTTTTCAATATCTCCTTTCTCTTTGACTATTTATCCTTTCATATTTTCGTTCGTAAGTGATATGAATCAGTTTCTGTAATATTTTAGGAGGCTCTCCTCGATATTGAAGAAAGAAGATAATGATGATTTGAATCTTGTATCTTTTATTCAGAGATGTCGAAAGGTTTAGTGAAAGACGGCTAAAAAGGCATGCGATGGTTCTAGTTCCGGGCCCGCAAGCGATTGTCGTGGTAGAGTTGAAGGTGCGAAAGACTCTATCGTGACTTCTTTGCTACCCCTTGTGTATATGAAAGTTTTTCGAAGGAGGATTCGAATGAGTCGTCCTCTTTTTGTAGTGTAAATGAGGTTGAACGATATGATCCATACTTCATTCAAAGAAACGAGATGTCGTTGGGTTACCAGTTTGTCATCCTTGAATAGCAATTTGCTTATAGAATTCTTGCCTACGAACAGGGTTATGTGGATGAATACATCGAAATTGGAGAAGCGTAAGCGATAGAGAGTCGAGAAGGTTTGTGAAAGGCTGTTTATTGCAATGGGACCACTACACGAGGTCACCAGTGATATCGATGTGTATTGCTGACGAGGGAACAACGTGGCTTTTACGGCATGTTAGGGAGTATTGATTGCCATGCATTGGAAGTGGAAGAATTGTCTACGTGGCGAAGGTATGTATCTTGGTCATTGTCATGAACAGCAATCATTTTAGAAGATGTGACATCTCGAGATATTTGGATATGGCATGCATTAACGGTTTACTGGTTCATTGAATGACATAAATGTTCTAGATAGGTCCCTGTTTTTTACATTATTAGCAAATGGTCATGCTCACTCCGATTAACTATATAATTATAGTCGTAGTATAGAATGGATATTATCAGCTTATGGTATTTATCAATGAGTCGACATTTGTAAAAACAATTCCACGTCACAAGGTTTGAAGAAAAAACATTTTCTTCAAAGCGCGAGTCGACAGAAAAGATGTAGAGCGGGCATTGGGGTACTGACGTTTTGCGATTGTGTGGGCCGTAGCGTTTTGGGATGAAGAAGCACTTGCGAGATATTATGAAGCGTGCGTAATAATCGTAATATGGTCATTGAGGACGAGAGGAGATATTGGTAACGATGACTTTGATGGAGAGTGATGCAAATCCGCTGTAGAAGTGTCTCATGCGTATACACGAATTAGAAGACTTCATGCCAGGCCATTATCGGATCGGGGACGGTCTTACTCGTTCACCAGCGATCCGGATCTTGTCGAACATTTGTGGGAGCGGCGTGGCGACTAACATTACTCTATCAATTTCAAGTTGAGTTGTTTTTCAATTCAATTTCAATTTCATGTTGTATTTTAATTTCCAATTCCAATTTCAATATTTGTTTTCAATTCAATTTCAATTTCAAGTTATATTTTCAATTCAATTGCGACATAATAAATAGTGACTACAAATTAAAAATAATAGTAACATAATAAATATGACTAAAAATTAAAACCTAGTTTTTCATAGCCTCTATCTTCGGAGTTATTCCCGATATGTTCTGAAACGTGGGTCCATAAAGCGGTAGTATATCGGTTTTCCATGATTTTCATCTCATTTTTGCATTTAATTTCTTGCACTGTCTCTTGATTTCTAATTGTTTACGATGTTGCTCGATCACATCTCTTGTTGAGCATAAATTTTGTTGTGTCATCTCGACTTTTTTTGTCGTTCCACTTCCATTCTTTCATTCCGGTGAAGTGATCCCAGTGATCTTTCAACATCGGTTTGCTTCTCTTTAGTGTTTTAAGTTGTTTCTTGAAGCCTTTGCATGATGGCCTATCGAGGTTGGGGAGAGGACGAGCGTTCGTGTCATCCCTAAATATGGAGTTGAATAGCAAGATTGACATGGCTAATACAGCGGGACACGAGTTGAATGCGTTTTGCTCTCTTATTGCTTGGTGATTGGTAGTCCATTCCGCTCCATTTTGATATATTCGACAATGCTCATATTGAAATGGTTTTCCAATTATCTTAGCAAACATTTCTTTTGCTTCATCAACCTAAAAAACATATGAAATTATTCAGTTAATAGTTCAAATATCAAATCATACCAGTGTCTAAATTAAAAGTTTATATCTTACATTATTTTGCTCGGTGTGTCCACTTTGTCGGAGGCTTTCAATTTGTATGGCAAACAAATTTGCTTTGTTGCATTTATATCCTCAGCGACTTTTGTGAAGATTGAAACGCTCATGATTGCCTCCATGAAGTTCGAAGTATTGTAATATTCTTTGCCAGAATGCACCACCTTGTTGTTTATTCCCAGTAATTGCATCTTGGCTTGTATTAAGCCACGCGGAACCATGATTAATTTATCTTCTTCTGAGAGAAGTTCTTTGTTAACTGCGATTTTCAATCTTGGAACGACTTAATTTGTCTTTGACGCCATTCTTGTGAGATTGCTTTGGAATAGTATCGCTCATGTATAAATCGGTGTCGCTCCATAGCGTCAGTTAAGCGATCATATTGTAAGTCCATCTACAAAAAAAAAAATTATAATCAATTAATAGAATAAGCAATTTATAAAAGTAGCACAAATAAATCTATCAATTACAAAATATATAATTAATTTGTTAATGAGCAATTTATCGATTAAAATTATCAATTCATCGATTTAAATTTAAAAAATCAATTTGTCAATTTAAAGAATGACGATTTTTTAATTAAAGAATTATAATCAATTTAAATAATGAGCAATTTATAAAGTTGCCAAATTAATACATCAAAAATAAAATTTATAATTAATGTAAAATATTTGCAATTAATATAACCCATTTAAAAATCAAAATTTGAAATTAAAAAAGGAAAAAATTGCAATTTATCAACACGGCCATAAAAATCAAATTTGAGTTTAGAAAGGAAATCACCTTTTCATGAGCCCCTCTTCCTCCTCTCCCAGCCGACTTTCTTCCTTTGTTTTGCTTCTCCTGGAAACACAGCGACTCTTATCCTTTGCAATGAAATAAACTTCTTCTTCTTCTTGCTTTCTTGCTCTTCCTCCTGTGCTGTTCTTCCCTCTTCCTCCTTTCTACGACTGGCACTCCAAAATTTAACGAGGCTAGGGTTTGATGGGGCTCGGGGAGAAAACGTTCGAGCTGAGCTAGGGTTAGGTTTCGCGTGATCGCGAGGTGAGTTCCTTTCCTTTGAATTTTTGTCTGTTATAAATTTCAAATATAATATGGCCGGATTGAGAGATCGTTGAGATGCGCGGGATCGTCAGCGGCCCATTTTGCATCCTCCTCTGCTCTCCACGGTTGCGAAATATGGCACCCGACATCACGAATGGCATTTGCCGCAGCCGATGCCATCTCCCAGTTGGGCATGGTTTTGGTTTCGGTGTCATTTTGTGATTCTGGATATGACACCACGATAGCAGCTCCCGGGTTGGAGTTGCTCCCATCAGGCTATTTCTCAGCCCTCTTTGAATTGGGCATAAGGCCTTCTCATCAGGGCCCAAAATATAGAGCGGCTCCATAAGTTTTGCTTCAGGGCCCACCCCTTGGGCTGGGCGCATTGTCTCCTCCTCCCCTCCTCCCCAGGCACACTTGCCTTAAATTGGAGGGGTCAAACCGGTGGGACAGGCTGGATCTGCCAGCCGTACCAAATGCGTCCGGCCCCTTGAATGCGACTCCAGCGACGAGGCTTTCTTCCTGAACAACGCCCCTTCTGTCTCATCTGTCATTTTCAATTTGCCAAGCTCCAACAACTCCACGCTCTCTCTTGCGCGTGAACTCACTTCTCCGTCTTCCCTAGTAGCACCTCCATCTTCAGACTTTCCAACTTCATCTGAGGCTGAATTTCCCACCATAACTGGATCACGAAACATCTATCCCCTTCGGACACTACCACCGACGGCGGGTTTGATCTTTCATCCCATTTAACCCGGATCAAGCTGACGTAGATCGAGGCAGAGCTGGCGTGTTTTCATTCTACCTTTCTGAAATCCTCCCATTTATCACGTCACGTTTTAAAATCGGATGACTCCCGAAGTCTGTGTGACCACGCTTGACCTTACCCACCTTGTTTTACTTGTTTCTGCCTACATGCATCGACATCTTTTCCCCATTCCCTGAGGGATATCGGGAAACCCCCAAGTCTTCCTGTACCCTCCCTAAGAATTCTTCTTGCTTCATTTGGACTCTCAAAACCAAACAACCATAATCCTCTTCTCAGCTCTTCCACTTTCAAACTCCCTGTGACCTTCAGGAGCCAAGCCTTATACATGTTTGGGGGATTTGAGGTGCCGGAATCGAGAGAGGTCACGCCTCCCCATGACCCACGAAGCATGAATCTGGTTACTAATCTTTCCTCGAACTCATCTTTCCCCCACTCTCTCGCTGACACTTCTTCGATGTTCGAACTTATTCGGCCCATACGTGGCATAGATAGGGGTATTCATTGCCCGACCTCTTTTCGGGGCCTTTATTTCCTTCTGACATTGTTTCTACTGTAGTTACGAAATCTTAGGCCCTCACGAAACGTTTCTCTTGCCATAATTTTCAGCCCTTCGCGAACCTTTTTCCTTAAGGGATACATATCTCGGCGCACCAAAACCATAATTTTCCATCTGCATCATGAGCGAGCAGTATAAGAAATTACCTGCATTGTTCGATCGTCGCTCTAGCTTATAACGTCTTCCTTCTTCCTCCACTTATAAACCGGTCTTGGTTGTGAAATCTTAATCCTGATCCTCAATCCCCAATAGTAAGCGTTGAAGACTTGACTCTCCGAACCTCACCCATGAAGTCACCCCCTTGCATCTCTCCCAAATACATCCTCTCAATTTCTTACCCTTCTCCTCGATCGAAATCTCAAAAGATTTGGCCTCAATGGCAAAACACGTTTTCTTCCCCTTCTTCTCGATCATCAATGCAGCCCTTCTTGTTGGTAAAATCGTATATAACTAGAAGGTTTTGATGAAGGTGGGATCCTTAAATTTTTTTTCTTGTACACAGAATACACCTCCTTAGAGGTATAGGCAACAACAAGGTACATAGGAGGAACTCTATTTCTTATATATTGTAATTAATGATGCCTCTATTCATAGCTCACCCATGGTTTGGGGATGAAAATGGTGATTTGCCTCTTGATATTCTGCTGCACAAATTGGTGAAATCATATGTTCGCCCCTCACCTTTCACGCTTGCAACGCTTAAGGTGGTTGCTTTTGATTTCATAATTGATAAACATAATTAAGTTCTCCTCATCATATTTTCTTTTGCTTGCTCTTCTCTTTGATTGCAGGCTCTCTCAAAAGCTCTGAGGATGAGCTCATGTACCTCTCTCTTGGGAATTTTAGAATGGTTAGTTTTTGCTTCCTTTTCTTGCAATTTTTCTTTTAAGCTTTTTTTTTCCTCTACAGTGAGTATGGTGTAGTTGTCTGATAAATAGACCCGATTTCAATCTATATTTCTTGCAAAATAACTTATAATTGAAAAATGCACAGGCTCTCAGCGGCTTGTGATGCATGTTTAATTTTTCTGCTTAAAGTCAGTGGACATCTTAAACTGTATAATAAGGTTAGAGCTGCAACTTTACTTTTTTTTTTCTTCTACTTATCACATCTCCTTCTCACATTTCTTTGAAAAACTGATGAAATGAATCTGGTTGCATTCTACCTGTCAAAAGAAGAAAATACAAAGGAATTCATTTCCATTCAATCATAAGGTGTAGACTTTTTCTCATGCTAAATTTTCGTTGAAAATCATGTAGGTGGTGTTTGTTTTTGTAACTTTTTACTGAAAGCAACTTACTTTCAAATTCTAGATAGTTTATTTTTTTTATTTTCAATTTGATTAATTACTTATTTCTTAAATTTTTTTTGCTGAATAGAAAGTGTTAAAATGTTTTTTTTTTCCATGCTAAAAGGAACATGTTGATTTTTCTTCACTTTTTAATACTTAATTGAAACAACTTAATTCTTAATACTTTTAAAGACTATTGAGTTATAATTTCTCTAAAATTGAGTAGAAGAAACAAACACAACTGTACTGTAATCTTTCAGTTGCAGTTTATTTTTCTCATTATCTATCATGACCATACGTTGAAATTAGAGGCATCATCCATAATCAATTTTGTTTTCTGCATTGTTGTCATTAAGGTACCAATTATATATGTGGATTCATGAATGAATCATTCATTTTGTTTTAATTATGTGACTGACAATTATGATTTCCTTAAAGATGGAACCACTTTCTTGCAAGAAAATGGATTTTGATGAGGTCTGCTGCTGCTGCAATAAGCTCGCTCCAGCTTGAGGCTCTTAAAGGGTGGGAGAAGATTGCTACCATGGGTTTTGATTTTTTGAACAGGAAGGGAACCAAGTAATCTCAGTGAAGGAATTGGCATGCGAACTCAATCTATCTTCTAGGAAATCACCTATAGTTGATTTCATTTTCAACTTACCGAACTTCATAAATACTCTTTGTATAGGAAATGAACGTTAGCCCTGCAGCATACTCTGCATGTGGCGTTCTAATACAAGAGAGCAACAACATGTCTAGCCATGTGGTCAACCATTTACAGAATCTTCATTGTAAGTGCTTATAATTTTTCTTTTCTTAGATTTGCATGAAGGGTTTAAAAGTTAATGTCCAAATGGGATTGAGATACTAAGATTATGGATAACTGGCTGCCTTCTGTGTCTTTTTCATCTCCCTGAACTTGTCTTGTTCCATGAATCATACTGTTCTTCATAACCTTCATTATGATCAGCTTCAAATATATCTCCCTTAGGCAAATGGAATGAATTAAACATAAAAGCCTTTGGTCCGGAAAGCAGCTGCCTTTTGTCTTGGAAGATTTAAACTCTACTATGTCATCAAGGTAAACCACTACTTCCCCAGGACACTGATATGGATTTTCAGAAGACGATTTTACATCTGCCCTTTCATTTCTCCTGCTCCAAGGCTATAGCATCAATCCTGCCATGACTAATTGAAAATAGGGAACATCGCCGGAAAAGCTTCTCCACTTCCTTTGGTTTTTATGCATCCGGGATTCTGTTTTTCTTGGTTAACAATGCAGAACTATTGAGTTGCTGGAAGTGCTGCTCCAAATATCGTATGAGTAACATTGTCCATACATGATTTTATTCTTGTTTGTTGATGAATCACCGGGTATGGCTTCCCCATTTTATTCCTTTTGTTTTGTCTTCTACTGGCAAATTGCTCACTCAGATTCGGTTTCCTCTATTTGGTTGTGCCTTACTGCATAATCAGCTGGATTGCTCATGTGATGTTTTCCTGCTTCAAGGACCATATGTGTGGATTAAGGATCGAGATTTGTAATTGTCAATTTAATGGACCTAAGTCATGCATTCAGGGTAGATTTTGGTTTTTTCTTCTCTAGATTTGCCGAGTCTTGAGATTATATACGATGTTTGCCGAGTCATACATAAATGTCTTGACTCATACCTACAACTTCTTCATGAATAGGAAACTTGGGGTTCACTAACATGCTCATTTGAAATCCTTGTTACATTTGATATGGAATTTGAAATGACATTTGTGGATCATGAGGATAGTTAATAATTTCATATTCTTCACCAATGGAACCTGACGGATGTGAAGAAGGCTGACCATAACTCATTGTATAAGAAGGAAATATGTTGCCCTCATTTGATGAATCACCGAATTGAGTTTCAATACTCATGGACTTAAAACTAACTGAAAATGAATCCTCATTGTATGGTGTCATTTTCGTTGTCTTCTTTTACATGGCTTTCCAATGGCTCCAATACCTAGACTGGCTCTCCTAAACTTGTGGTCTTCATCTTGTGTAGTTTGTATGAAATCATCTCCACCGGTGAATGGGCTCAATGGATGTTGACTTTGTTGTGGATTTGCAATATCCTCACCATCATTTCCAGTATCACTACCATCATAGGTCCCTTCTCCTCTTGAGCCATCATAACCTGTAGTAGAAGTATCAGCAAAATTTAGTCTATTATTATGTTCAACATTTGAATCAAAAGAGGGTCGAGAAGTAACAACGGACTGAAATGAGTCCCTCGTGTCTTGACTAAAACTTTCACTATGAACTTCTTAAGATAAAACACACTCAACATTAACACCTGCTTTTCAAACATGTGTAGCAATTCATGGATTAGGATTTTCATCTTCATCATCTAAATGGAGAGGTCTAATCCATTGAAATAGTCGATTCTCCTCTTCTTCGCCAAACTCGGCTGAAATCTCAAGTAAATCGAGAAAATTATTTTTTGCAATTTTATCAGTCTCTACCTCCATATCACGTATCTTTAGTTTCATGTTGTAATAACAAAAAATCAATTGTTTGAGCTTAGGGTAAGCAATCTAATTTCTTTGTTTGGTATGATTTAGAGCAAATGTGCTCCAATTTCTCTCGCACGTTGAAGATGATGTGGTTTGGGAAAGAACCTTGAAGGCCAAATTACTTAATGTTGGAGCATGATTTCCATACAAAAATCATCATTCAGCTGCAATAAAAATTACTTATATTCAATATTGTTGTAAATCAAAAGAATTAGAGAGAGATAAGGAAAGACGAAAGAGAATTCGAGGAGAGTCGATGATTTATTCATCTTTGATTAGAGCTTTATTTATAGGCTTATAGTGAGAACTCAAAAAGCTTGTACATAAATGATACATTAATAGTGAAAGGCGAAAACTTTACATAAATGAATGACATTATGTCCAGTGTGTCATTATGGTCATTCAAAATCGATATTTGTCTGATATTTATAACACTCCCGCGAATGACCATCACGGGTGTGAATCTTTGCCTCATTAAAACCTTGCGGTAAAACCGATGAAGTTAAAACACGGGCGAAGGAAAAAGAGTCTGATATACTAATATCTTGCGTGCTCCCCACATTAGTGACATGATACTTCGTGCGGGAGATGCTTTTCGGTTAGTGCATCGTCTGACGCCTGGTTTCTTGAGCGTTGCGATGGCGGTGCTTTTGTAAATAAATCTGCTAGATTATCATTGGACCTTATCTGTTGCACATTGATTTCACCACTGTTCTGAAGTTCATGAGTATAGAAGAATTTTGGTGAAATATGCTTAGTTCAATCACCTTTAATATATCCTCCTTTGACACTTAATACATGCGGCATTATCTTCATATATCTTGTTGGTTCATTCTTAATGAAGATAATCCACATGATTCTGATAGCGTATTTTTGTATCACGGATCTCGTGGCTCACGTTCTCGGTAGCTTATGTATGTAGTATTTGAATGATTGGAAGAGGTAGCCACCATAGTTTATTTCTTGATCTCTCGAGGATATATAGCGATATTTCCATAAGTAAATATATCACATGCGTGATCGAGCTTTGTGAGGTCAGAAAGATAGCTGCATCTGCATAACCCAGCAGTGTGGTTCCGATGTCTTAGAATAAAATAATCCCATGTCACATGTTCCATGGAGATATCTTAATATATGTTTTAATTCCATTCCAGTGCCTTTTAGTTGGGGCTGACCTGTATCTTGCTAGTAAATTAACTGAAAAAGCAATGCAGAAATTCGAGTATAATTTTACGAATGCATTAGTGCCCCCCCGATTACTAAGATATGGTACTTGAGGACAGTAATTCTTCGTTTTCTTCTTTAGTAGGAACGGATCTTTAGTCACTTCAAGTGACCTAACAACCATGGGAACTAAGGGGATGTGATTTATCCATATAAAAAAGCGGCAGGACTTTTACGTATATGTTGATTGATGGATTAATGCACCATTTGAACAATACCTGCTCGATGCTGCGGTAGAACTGATATTTTGTTTTCCCAAGATCTTTCATTTCAAATTCCTTCTTCAAGTAGTCAATTGTTTAGATGAGCTCTTCGAGAGTCCCGATTAAATTAGTCATCCACATATCTGCATGATAATTGCAAGTCGGTTGCTACTTTCTTGATAAGCATGGACAAATTGAATTATTCACATATCCTTCTTTGAGTAAATAATGGCTTACTTGATTATACCACATTGACCAGGCTAATTTCAATCCATATAAAAGGTATTTGTAACTTGATTGAATATATCTTCGTGGTTTTGGTCAACTTGAGCGTTGGATCATACGAGTTTTCATATATACATTAGTATCAGAGATCCGTATAAATGGTGCGTGACTACATCCGTCAAGCGCATCGAGTCCTTAGTGTAAATATATTAAATAGCGAAATGTAGTTGCATCCATTACGGGAGAATATGTCTCCTCGTAATCAATTCCAGTCTTTCTTGTGAAACCTTGGGCCCTGAGGCGTGCTTTATATCGCCTTATTTTATTTTGCTCATTTCGCTTTCGACAAAGGCCCATCTATATCCAATAGGTTTATGTCTTTAGGTGTTTGAACTCTTGGTCCAAATACCTTTCGTTTAACCGGGGACTTTAACTACATTTGGTGCTTCTTTAGTTTTAACCCGTCGTTTCAACGTCGGCATTCGTCTATATTTTGTGGCTCTTGATCTTCATCATTTTATGATGTACGTAGCCACTTGGAAAGCATCATATAAGGGTAGTATTTGGATTCAGTTTTACCCTTATGTATATATTAGTAGACTCTTCATTGTTATGTCTGTCTGAGCTCATGAGATAGCGATCAATTGATGCCTCTGCGGTATTAGTTCGTATTTATATTTCTCGATCCTTTTCATTTGTATGCTCTTGAGGAGGCGTCCTCTTCGAGTATTAAATTTACTTTTTCTTTTCTAGGAATTGTGTCTTGCACAGGCGAAAGTCGCCCACGTTTTTAATTGTGTGTAGGCTCATTAGCCGTACTATATTTCAATTTTCTATTGGAATTTCAATTTGTCTTTGGGATATTTGCGGTAGTATATGTGATTTTGTAACTTTTGTTGAATCGATAAATGCATCGGAGTAATCGATTTGCAAGATCTTGTAAATGAATTATCTTTTGAACCTCCCCAGTTCGGATTGCTTTGTGGGAGGTCAAAATGAGATAAAGAGGATTCTTTCCATGTAATTTTCGCCATTCTTCTGGAATTGGCTTTCCTCCTCTAATGGCGGAAAACATTTTCATTAAAATGAAAATCATGATCGACGGTAAAGAAACCTGCTGTGAGAGAATTTCGACATAGGTGATAATAGTGAGTTGAAAACCCCGACATAAATACCCAGGCGGTGTTGAGGACTGGATTTAGGTCGATGTGTAGGAGGCAATAAGACATAAGCGACCTGGCAAAACACGTAGATGTGAAATATTAGGTTGGTAACCTAAAGCGAGTTGGAATGGTGATAAATCCTGATTTCTTTGTAGGTCGTGAAGCGAATTAACTTCGCCGCGTAGATAATAGCATACTTACGAAAATGCCCAGATAAAGAAACCGAATTTGGTTTTTCAAAAGTAAGGTCACAGCAGTGCTTTGCGAGCGTTTAATAAGAGATTCGACCAACCCATTCTGATATGAACATGAGCAATTGGGTATTGAACATCTATTCCAATTGACATGCAATAATTAGAAGGCTTGAGATGAGAATTCTGGCATTATCTGACGAATTGTCTTGATGGTGTCGGGAAGTGGTGCTTAGTCGAATTATTTGAGCTATTAATCTAGCAAGCGCGACATTCTGGTAGAAGAAGGCATACATGAGACCATCGAGTGGGCTGCATCAATTAAGACCATAAAATAGCGAAAGGGTCCCTTTGGGTGGGTGAATAGGCCTGATATCCTTGGTCACGTTAGAAGCGGGGAGTGAGACCTGACTTTAGTAAAGATGGTCTAACAATCGATTTGCCTTGAGAACAAGCGGCCTGATTAAAATCTTGAGATGTTAAATTTAATGCGCTGGTAATGGATACCCGTTAGAATTTGTAACTATACGTAGCATCATGGAAAATCCGGACGTCAGCGTTCATCTTGTAATATAAATGCTTTAGAGTCATTGAACTTCAAGTTTATTATAGCATGGGATTCAATAGGCCTTATAGTTGTTGATATAACCCATGATAAAAGCCATTTGTTCCCGAAGATTTGTTTTTACTTGAAATAATAGAAGTAATGAGTGGCTCATTTCCATCACGATGCATAGTTTCAATGTGATATCCATTTGCGATATCCTTGAAACTAAGTAAATTTCTATTAGATTTATTAGAATAAAGGCGTTATTATTTGAACTTGGTACCGTAGAGCGAAGGCGATTGTGGCTCTTCGGGAGCCTTTAATTAGGTCAGCGGGACCCGAGATAGTTTGGACATTAGATGAAATTAATGTTAAGTTTGAAAAAATATTTCTTATTGGTAAGAAGTTGTGTGGGTTGTGGCACGCAGTCAACAAGACATTCATCTACCAGCGAATGATATATAATTGATCAAGTTGGAAGAGAAATCCATATCTTCAAAGAAAAACAAAATGTAGATATAAAATCAAAGTTTGCATTAGATAAATAACATAGAAAAGAGATATTATAATGATCTTGTATTCAATCATAGCAAACATTGCCACCGCGATCAAATGGTCACAGATTTTCACTTGGATCCTCAAGAAATCATAAACATCAAAATGTTTTAGTACTTTGCACCATCATCATCAAAGAAAGGATCATCGGGATCCATAGTGTCTTTAAGTCGATAAAATTTGTTTTGATTTGCTTGTCTTTTCTCCTTTTATGGAGGCACGATAGGAGTGCGACGAATGCTTAGGTACATGCGGCCAGTGCGAGACCGATGACCCTTCATTCCACATAGTAGCATTCAGTCTCATAAACGCTGTTGCTGTGGCCACTGTGCCTTTCGGATAATTTTTTTGAACGGTTCAACTTCTGGTTGTTGGAGGTATTGTTCTTTCAAACTCGTCCAGAGGATCAATGGATCCTTGACCGTTAGATATTCACTTTTCAAGCCTCCATCAATATGATGGCGAAGGAATATTAAGGCCTTAGCGCGATCCTGCAGGGATGCGGTATTTCCTTCTTTGATAGTATTTCCCAAATTCATAGCATCCAAGTGGATTTCAGCATCCAGAATCCAAGATAAATGAATTTTGAGGAAATGTCAGGAGGCGACAAATCCAAGCTTGGCAATGTTGGACACATTTCTCACGAAATAATTAATATATTAATAAAGTAAAAGAATATAAGAGAATTACAAGTTAAAATTTATTAATAAAGTAATTGAGCTCAAGTGAGCAGCATTTTGAGATCAAAATTTTTAGATCGAGTTCGAATCTCACTAAGGGTGATTATTATTTTATTGAAGATACTTGAGATTGTATATAACTATCCTTCTAAAAGTTATAAAAATAATAATAATATGTGTATATATATATATATTCAAATAAAATATCCAAATATTATTGTGTGTGTGTATTATTATTATTATTATTATTATTATTTAAAGCTTGACTTGAGTGACAAGGACTTTTCTTTGTCTTGAACGAGGGCTTGAATATATATATAAAAAATTTTTTATTTTTCTCTTTTTTTTTATTTTTATCTTGAGCTTAGGCTTGGTATTTGAGCTATGATAACTTCTCGAGTTTCGGCAGTGGCTTAGTTTTTTTGTCTTCAAGCTTCGAGGCTTGAATTAGTTCAGGGTTACGAAGGAATAATATTGGATAGCTTCATGGAAGATTAGTGCATTATCGGTATAAGTTGTGTATTAATGTAAAGATGGTTTTCAAAATTTATCGTGAGTGGTTTCATCATAGCTTGGTATGGAAGATTGATTCAAAATAAATAAATAAATAAAATAAAATAAAATTAAGAGAAATATACTTTTACAGTTTACCTTGTACAATGCGAACTTCGTCTTGATAACGTGTTGTAAATCAAAATTAGAGAGAGATAAGAGGAAGAGACGAAGAGAGGTCGGAGAAATTCGATGATTTATTTCATGCGATTAGGCCTATTTATAGGCTTATATAGTGAAGGCCAGCTTTATAAATGATACATTAATAGTGAGAAGGCTAGCCTTTACATAAAATGAATGACATTATGTCGGTGTGTCATTATGGTCATTCAAAATCCAATATTTATACAATATTTATAACAAATATATAATAATAAAATAGTTATAAAATTTACTTTTAATGAGAATTAACACTCGTTAGGAACCATTTTTTACCTTAAGGCTATTGCTGCTTCATCACCAAATCCTTTTTTTTGCATTTCGAAAGAGTATAAGCTGTGAATTCAAAATGTCAAAAAATCTAAAATAAAAAATCAATCGAATAAATTGAATCGATTAATTAGAATTAGATACTTATTAATTGACATAATTTCCAAAATTACAAAGGCTTTCAGAATTAGGATAATTTAGAAAAAAATCGCCATAAACAGCTTAAAGTAGCTCAGGGTCATAATCAACTTCAAGTCTATATTGAAAATTTGGATTTAAATAAAATGCTGCAATAATTATTGAGAGTTAGTAAGTGATAATAATAAAAACATAATATTATTAAATGTGAATATCGGTGAAGATGATATTAATTAGTTATTTACTGCATAAAGATAATGTTTAAGGGTTCTATCTCAACGATCCGTTCGATATGTTTTACTCACTCTTTAGCTTTGAGTCGATTTAAATTTGTTTTCATCAACCGAATCAACTCGTAGACAATGACATGGTTGGGACGACTTCTGAATCAACAATGCAAAGCACTGTGTATAGTGCATCATAGATGGACACTAGCTTCTTCACCTTCTCCCAATATTCATGATTAAATATGAGCCTTTCAATCTCATTTCCAATTTCTGTCCGGTTAAGCTTGCGAGATGCTCATTCATTACTAATAAAAACTTTCTTCAAATCAACCCTCTTTTTTAGAAAATTGTCAAGGGCTATATACTTTGTTGTAAATCTTGTTGCTCTAGGACGCATGATATCTCCATCAGAGAACTTTTGCATTTTTGTAAGCAACAAATCATGATTGTAAATGAAGTTGATTATCTTTTTAGCATTCCTGATCAACTGAGCAATACTATCTCTTTTACTAATGTATTCGAACATTAAATCAATGTGATGTCTTGCACATGAGTCAATCACAGTTATATTTCTTCATCAACAACTTTCCCGCTTTCACAAATGCTTATCCATTGTCGTTACAATTTGCACCACATTTGTTTCTCCATCTTCCTTGATCACATCCTTCAACAAACCATATATGTATTTGTTGTCTTTAATCTTATCTGACGCATCAACAAATTTGAGGAATATTGTGCTTCCTTTTGAATATACCATGAAATTAATTGTGCTCAATTTGGTTGGTCCGGTCCATCAATCGCACATAATTGTGCATCCATGTCTTCCATTTCTCCCTTTGTATGTTGACATAAACTTCCATGTCTTTATACTCTATTTCCAAATACTTGTTTTTAATTTCATATGGAGATGGTGGTTCGATGTCTATCCCTATATATATAATTAAAAGAAAGTTGATTAGTCGTTGTAAATTTGCAATCATAATTTAAGATATTAATGTCATTATTAAAACATATTAGACAATTAGACAAACCTATTTGTTGTGCATCAAAAATCATGTTCTTAAAGTGGTGCGAGTTCGCTTTTTGAGGTGGAACACTTTCATATATGAAAAACTTGCTAATCAATCGTCTCATTGCCTTCAAACATATTTTTCAGGCTTTTTTGTCTTACAGCCGAAAACTTATACAATGATGGTGCAATTGGTGGTGATGGATCTGTATGTCGAACACTTTGTGATCTTTGCATACGTCTCATTGCCTTCAAACATATTTTTCGAGCTTTTTGTACCTGTGTGAAAACTTATGTGATGGTGCAATTTGGTGGTGATGGATCATATGTCGAGCGCTTTGTGATATTTGCGTCGTGCAGTGGATCACGGTTGTAGAAGACTAACATATCACAATTATGCAAAAAAAAAAAAAAAATCGAAGTACATTATTTTATACATAATTATATGAAAAAATGAATTATATATAAAGATTTACCTATTTTTCTTTTGCCTCTTATAAATTCTTCAACCTATTCTCGGTTCCATTCACTAGCTTTTGATGCACATACTGCTTCTCGATATTCATCTCGCTCATCGGGGTGCATGTTAGTCGGGATACATATACACATCCTCGTCACCCTCCTCCTCCTCCTCCTTCTCCTCATCATCAATGATTGTGTGATGTCTTCCTCTCATTATGCTTCTTAATTCCACTCGAATTTTTTTCCATATCTGACTTTTTCGCTTTTTGCTTTCTTGTTTTGTTCCTAAAGTTGCCGTTTCTTCTTTTATGGCACATTTGGACACTTCTTTGTATTTGAATGGGGACCCGTATGTGACATGTGAAATTTGAAGCAAGTAATTCCACCACTTTTTATCATTAAACCACAATAATTGTAAATTGTTTCATTTTTATTTCTCTCTACAGGTGTGCAATACCTCCATGTAGGATATCGGCCTCCACTTCCACTAGTCATCCTATAAACAGATGTGATTTTATTGAAAATGAAATTAAAATCAATGTAATAATATAATATGATATCATTATAATAACAATATATAAATGTAAGTTAATATAAAAGTAAGATCTAAGTTTCTAACATGATATCTAACTTAATTTGAAATTTAGACTAATATGATATCAATATAATAATTTAATATTATGATATCTTTGTTATTTAATATCATTATAATATTTAAAAGAATATCCTAAGTTTTCAATGAAATAAGTATAATTGTTTAGTAATATGTTTAAGATCTAAATTTTAAACATTATATAACTAAAATAAGATGTCTAAAATCTAACATCTAACTTAAGTTAATATTATCAGATTTAACTAAAATAAAATTATAGTATGAAAATGTTTCAAATTTAATATAAGTAATATGTTTCAAATTACTAATATGTATTAAGATTAACTATAATACATAACTAATATGTTTAATAATATGATATCTAAGATCTTAGTTTTTAACATTATATTTAACTTAATTTAAACTTAATGAACTCAATTTAAGTTCATATTATTAAATTTAACTAAAATAAAATTATTTAGAAAAACAAGATGTCTAAGATTTAAGTTTCAAACACTATATAACTAAAATGAATTATAGCATAAAGTATCCAAATTTAATATAAGTTAATATGAAACTAATATTATTAACTAATATGTAAGCTAATTCTTTTCAACATGATATCTAAGATATTTGTTTTAAGATTAACTATAGTATATAACTAATATGTAATAATATGATATATAAGATCTTACTTTCTAACATTATATTTAATTTAATTTAAACTTAATTAACTCAATCTAAGTTCATATAAAAGTAATACTATTAACTAATTAACTAAAAATTATATTGGTTGTAACACCCGTCGAGAGAGTCTACAGTACATGACAACGTAGGGGTGTATAAAATTACCAAGTGTCTGAAATATTTTGGAGACTAAAATATGAAATGAGAAATTATAGAACCGGTTGTAGTATTAAACCAAGGAGTACAATGGTCATTCTTAAAAAAATTATGAAAAATCAAATTTAAGGTGTAGAGATGGGCCATAGTGGAAATTGAATAAGTTACAATTGCAATAATTAAAAGAGGGTATTTGCAATTAATGGAAAGTTCAATTTAACAAAAAGGAGAATTAAAGCAAAATACATTTTGGTCTCCAAGAGATTAGGGCTTCACGATTTGGTGAGAGGAAGAGAACCAGAGCAAAGGAAGAGAAGGAAGAAGAAGGAAGAGGAGAGGTCAAGATTAAGGTATGCCTTTGTCTTAGAATCAAGTGTATTAGATTTCTAGGGCTTGGGTATGGAGATTAGTTCTCCTTTGATCTAGGTTTTGTGTAAAGGGCACATTAAGCCTTTGATTTGTGGGGGTTATGTGAGTAAAACCCCAGTGATGCAAAGAAACTTGGAATCATCCAAATTTACATGATGTTTAAAAGAATTGGTGGACCTTAGGTAGTGTTCTTGGTTTCACCCTAAGGTTTTGGGTTTTACAGGTTTCCAAAACACCAATTCACATGTTGGAGTTGTTTAGATGATTTTCAAGTTAGTTTTGGTATTATGGTTATAGAAGTTATATGGAGTGAATTGGCATCAAAAGTGGGAGAAATAACAAAATCTGGGCATTTCGGGTAAGTCCTACCGGTACAATAGGAAGTCCTACCGGTAGGACTTTATACAGTCATTTTGGCCAAGTCTGCCGGTAAGAAGTTAGGGTCACCTGGTAGGACATTCTCTTTGTTTCTGACCAGTTTTTCGTATTTCGGCCATAACTTCCTCATTTTCTTATCGATTTGAGTGATTCAGGCGGCTGCGTAAAATAGACTTCAAGGAGAACAAAACTTAAAAATAGGAATCATAAATTCTGATCCTAAGTGGCCCAAAAATTCACTCAAAGTGGGGCCGTATGCGAAGAAAAATTCTGCATCAGCTTTGGACATAGAGTAGTCGGGTTGTTTCGAGCGTAACGAGTTTGATTGCTCGAATTAGGTGATTCCAGTTGGAACTCGAACCTTAGCACCTTAAATTTAAAAAGTATGAAGGGTGTGACTAAGTCTAGGAAGTACGTTAAGTTATGCGTTAATTTGTCATCGTATTCGTTTGAGTTGTAGGTTAAAGTAAAGGCGGGATAAGTGTGGAGCAGTGCTCCAGATTAAGCAAGCAAAGAGGTGAGTGTTCTAAACTCATTTTCAAATACTAGTGTATTATTATTATTATTATTACAAATTGCTTTACTTTGGTATTTTATGGTTTTGAATGCAAACCATTTTTCAAGAAACAGCAATGAGATAAAAAGCAAGCAAATGGTTTTGAGTTAAACCATTTTTGAAAAGCAAGCATTGGTTTTAAATTGTAAAACCATAATTAAGCAAGCAAGTAAATGGTTTTTGGAAAAGTTAAACCATTTTCCAAGCAAACAAGCAAGTAAGTAAATGGTTTTTGAAAAGCTAAACCATTTTTGAAGCAAGCAAGCAACTAAGCAAATGGTTTTGAATAATTAAACCATTTTTCAAGCAAGCAAGCAAGCAAATGGTTTCAAAGTGTAAAACCATTTTACAAAAAGAAAGCAAGCAAGCAATGAAAGGTTGAAAACAAGGCCTTCCCACTAGTTTATGGCTTGGCCGATTCGAAGGTATCCGTGCGTGCGGTGGTGTTAGGATTTCATACATGCATTGTATTTTTGCACGGTCGGCAAACTTGGACTATCATGCATTTAAAGGGGCCGTGGCACGTAAAGGTATATAAGGTTATGAGCTCCTAACTAAGTATGGTGATGGCGACGAGGTCAGGTCCACCATATTCACCGGAAAAATGAAAAGGTGACGGAAAAAGTCCTTCCACCGGCACGGTTGAGCATAGGTTCCCGTGTTCACTAGGGCATGATAAGCAAAAATAGGCCTCCATTGGTTGATGTTTTACAAACATGATATACAGTTTTGAAAAATCAACCCATTGGTTCCGTGCCAAGGCTTAGGAGAGTTTTAAAGCAACGGTTGAGCTAAGCTCCCGTTTAAAATTTCAAAAGCGATCGGTTGAGCCAAAGCTCCGATGGGTTTTATTTTCAAAGCATGCGGTTGAGCCAAGCTCCCGTTTTTATGAAAAAGTTTTGAGAAACTTTTAAAGCAAAGGTTTGTGAAAGGTTTTAAGAGACTTTTCAAACAAGATAAAGCAAGCAAGAAAAGAAAAAGTATGAGAAGTTTTATAAACTTCTAAGCCAAGCAAGAAATAAAGAGTTTTAAACTTCAAGAAAAGCAAAACAAAGCTCAAGCAAGTGATAAAAGTTTCATAAACTTTTAAAAGCAAGCAAGTGAAAAGAAGCGAGTAAAGGAAAGTTTAGAAAACTTTTAAAATAATAAAGCAAAAGAAAACTGGAAATAATTGTAAAGAGAGTTTTACATTTTTAAGATGTTTTCGGAAAGAAAAGGCAGTTTATAAAGACATACTCACTGAGCTCGTTTAGCTCATTAGTTTCCATTTTAAAAACTATTTTTCAGTGCAGTGCGCAAGGCAATTTGAGCCTGATAAGTTAGTCGACATCGGTATAAGTGTTGTGTATTAATTATATTTTGTAGAACCACTTTGAATATGTATCTTGGGACATATGTATGTACATAGTTAGTTGTGAGAATGTGTTGGTATCTTTGGTTGCCATGTTTGGATATTTTGGATATAGTATGGTGGATGTATCTGAGGATTTGGAATTAGAGCTATGTGCGTAGTCATGCTGTAGAAGTTTTCATTTGCTAAGATTTTGCAAATCTAAGTTATAAATTAAAGAAAATTTTATAGGAGGTTTTAAGCAAGCAATACGGCTTCGCTTCACAGGGATTTCTAGTCGTTAGGAGTAGCGGTACTGAGATTTCCTATGGAGTGGCGGCACGCCTGCCAGCCGGAAGGGGTGGGGTGTGTCATGATTAATGTGTAATGAACTAAAATAATATTATTAAGATATCTAAGAAGATCTAAGTTTCTAACATGAAATAATTATAATTATTTAATAGTATGATGTGTAACATCTAAGTTTCAAGCTTATTATATCTAGCAATTTAATGGCCATCAGAATTAAACTAAAATAAAACTATAGAATAAAAAAATGTGTTATAAAAATACTTCAATACCAAAATAAAACTAATATACATTAAAAATAAAATATGCATAAATACAAAATAAATTCACAAAGAAACATACCCTAATTAACCTTGTATTTGTTATAACTGAAACCTTAAAAATCAAGATCTTCAAAATATTAGGATAAAGCACAAAGAAAAAATAATTTGAGAGTAAAATGGAGCTTGAATGTGAATGGATGTGAATTGATGAATTTGTAATAAAATTGTATGATTTTAGGGGTATTTATAGAATTTTTTGGAGTCAAAATAGTCATTGGATTGTCAAAAAACCGTCGTGATTTAATTCTAACCGTTGGATTGATTTTTGTTCAAATCTAACCGTTGGATCATCATATATCCATTGAAAATCATTCTAAATCATTAGAACAAACTTCAGATTTAAAATCAACCGTTGGATAAAAAATATAGTTGTTGGATGCCTTTAAAAAAACGGTCGAAATCTGTACTGTTGGATTAAAGAAGGAACAAATCTAACAGTCAGATCACACGGTCGATTTTTTGGCGACTGTTTTAGAATTTTTCCGCCCCACGCGCGCGTGATGTACACTCTCGATGTTTCACCAAAATATCGACATTTTCCGATATTTCGACGAAATATTGATGATTTTCCTAAATTTCAAACAATTTTTTGTCCAACTGACTTTCGGTTGGCAAAATCGTATCGATACCAACTAATATTTGATATTTCGGTGATATATTAGCCAATAAAACCAATATTTAGTTCCTTAGTAAACCAATATTTCAGGTCCACATCTAACCCTTCTGCCTGGAAAGAACACCTCCATGTGAAGAATTTTATTGATATGGCATGAATGATTTGATTAAAATATATTTTAAAATTTCAATTTTTAAAAATCTAACTTTTTATTATTTTTTGTCCTTGTTTTGACAAAAGTTTCTTACCTATTATCTTATAAAATATTATTTTTTTTTAAGGGAGGAGAGATGTAAGTATATGAAATGGAAAATGACATTTTTATCTAAAATAAATTATTTTTAAAAAATATGAAAATATACAATTTACAAATTTTGGAATATTTGAAACTTTATAACTAAATATGTCTCAATGTTTCTGTTGCTTTTAGTTATTTTGGATTAAAAGAAGAGAAATTGGTTTAAAATGAACAAATTCAAAAGTTATTTGCAAATAACTTTTGGATTTCTAGCTTTTAAAAGGCTATCCTTAAAAGAAACCATGAAGAAAATAGAAGTGAGGAATTTCAACTTACAGTCCATGCATCATGCAAATTAGAATATTGTATTTGGTAGTTGCTTCGAATTACTCTTTGAAATATACGCAAAATATTTAACATGTGACCTTTGTTTTTTTGACATTTATTCATTTTGCATTACATTGATAGAGTAAACTTTTTATAGAGACTCAAGTCTGGACCTCCTGTCGGGTGGACCTACAGTAGGCTTGGGGGAGGAATGAATTTGAATCGTAAAATCTAATTTTTATTAAATCATTTAAGTGATTTGTGCTTTTGATTTGCCCTCACTAAATTAATCTAGGCTATGTTTGGTTCCTAGAAAATGTTAAAGAAAATATGGAGAAAAAGTGGAAGGAAAGAAAAATAAAAATAGAGTTAAATCTCACAATAAAAATAGAGGAAAATAAGTTTTTAAGTAATTGTATCTATATTTCTAAGTTTTTAAGTAATTTTATTTATATTTGATTTTCTTTAGGGCCATGTTTGGTTTCTGGAAAATTTGAAGGAAAATTAAAGGAAAGAAAATAGGAAGGAAAAAAATCAAAGAAAACAAAAATTAAATTAACTTTCATATAATATTTTTATTTGCTTTTTCAAATCAATATTATTTATTTAAACTCATTAATATAAAGATAAAATATTTCTAAAATACTTAAGTTTCTAAGTAATTTTATTTATATTTTATTTGTTTTGAATTTTTTTTATTAGACCATCAAATATAAGAAAATTATTTTCCTTATTATTTTTTTCTTCCTTAGTCTTTTCCGAGAACCAAACACAACCTAAATTTTGTTTTTTTTTTTTTAAACAACTAAACATGAAAAAAATCATTTTTCATGTTAACCAAACACAACTCTAGTATTTTTGTCCCTCTCAACTTATTTGCTAGGTCTGCCATTGGCCTCCCCTATACTCAATCCCTTTACCACTTGAGCACTTCTTTTCTTGATCGACCAAAAAGAGATTTCTTTTCAATCATAAAAGTGCACAATATATAACATATATATATATATATATATATAATTTTATTGATCCAAACTCACAATAGATTGATAGATCCAAGATACAAATTGCTAAACACCCTAAAAGATTAAACAATGGGTCTGTTTGGCTACTATCGGATAGCTGATAGCTTAGTTGTTTGTTATTAGCTGATTCCATTAGTTGTATGTATAAATGTGTTTGGTAAAATTTAGCTGAAAGCTGATAGCTACATAATTGTGTAAAATAACCAATAAATACATTGACCCAAATTATTACTGAGTTTTTTTTTTTTTTGTTAATAATTTAGATTTATAAGGTGAGCTTATTGGAAGAATTAAAACATCATTTACAAAAAAAATATTAGCCATTTTAAAATTTTAAAAAATACAAATTTCTTGAGTTGCTAATTTGCAAAAATATAAACTTGCGCAAATAGATAAATACTACTATTAGTTCATCAATAGATTTGTGAACAATTTTTTTTTATGTAAATTAGTGATAAATATGTCATATTTTTAATATATCAATTTCTTCATAGTAATTAAATATTAATTATTGAAGCTAAGGCAATTGGCTAGTGACCTCTCTTATAGTTTTGTGATAAACTTAGGGTAAGGGCGGTAATTATTGACAACTTTAGTACAAACTTGTCTTTTCACTCCATAAATGCAATCCTCTATTTGAAAACGTTGCTCCCAGTAGAGTTTTTGAAACTAGCAGATTGGGCTCAATCCACTCTTCCAGTCCTCTCTTGATCAAACAGTAATACTAGAGGTTTTGATTGGCCAATCCTCTAAAATAGGTCCTGTGATGCCCCAAATCCCGGGGTGTCCCGTTGACCACCTTCAACCTGCGGAAACCTGTGAGTCTCACATATTAAGACCCATACGTGAGTAAAAATGACCACATTGGCCCATACATCCATACTCACCAAAATGTGTATTTTATACAAAAATAAGTTAATTTACAATTTGTTTTGATTACAAATTATCCAAAACTGGGTCTTTTACCCAGATTTTCACAAAAATACATTACACGGCCACATATGGCCATTTCTTCGTCTCTAAGGCCTTGGATGCGTTCCATTCGCAAGTGAACCTTCAGTACCTGAAATAATTTTTCCCTCGATAGGGTGAGCAATGCCCAGTAGTGGAATTATCTTACATGGGTTACTCTCCACCTAAGTGCTCATGCAATGGCAACCAAACATTCAAGAAAAACATATGTTCATACTCAAATGTCTACATGAAGTGGATGAAATGTGACTCCACCATTTCCCTTCTCGAGCCTCACTAACTCCCTCATGCGCCTAGCTTGAGGTGAGAAAACCTTGTTTTCAAACAAAGGTTTTGTTCTTGAAAACATAATAATGAGTTTCGGTAAAATCAAGTGGACAACCCTCGAGATGAATTCTTTGGGTAATTCTCAAGAAAGCAGTCATAGGCGTCTCGAAGCCAATGACTGGTGGACAACTCTCAAGTCAATTCTTGGAGAAAATCTTCCTTTGAAATTCCTTTTGTAACCATTTGCCTTTTTCTTTCCTTATCATTGCCTCACACCTATTGTTCTAGAGTTGCCGGTGCATAAGAAATGCATTATGCCATTTTCATCTGACACATGCCAATATATTAATCATGCATATATTAACAAAATTCACATACTAACCACATGTTATTTATTCATAGCAATAACATCCAAAAACAATTTAAGCAATTCATTTTGAACCGCCCAAGCAACACAATCACACACGTAGGACCACCCCGAAAGTCTCGATCGACACGAGTGCATGCGAAAGCGCGAAATTTTGCATTGGTTCCACTCAGGAGGACTCCGAAAACTCCACGGCCATTGGCCTAAACCCTCCGACCACAATTTATGTTATTCAAATTGTCAAGCAAAACACACAAATATAACCTGAGCCACCGCAAACGGTCTATGGAATTTGTCCAGAAGCCATTCTAGGGATTTCTTCACTCAATCCAAATTTTTTGGAACCGAAAACACGATTATCCAGGCTTTAACAAATCCTCATCCATTAATATGGCCCTTAGCCAAAGAATAAAACAAGTAGGAGAAAACCCCTACCTTTCGGAATTGTCGAAACTCCACAAAATCGGTGTCCACACGTAGCCCTTGCAGCGTAGACCAACTTTGCCTCTTGGCTAGTTGGAAACCAACGGTCCGATCATTGGAAATCTAGAGAGAAGTTGGACTTTCTCTCTCTAAAATCTGTTTCTCCCCTCCACTTCCGGATTCCAGCTCCAAAAAGAGAAGAGAAGATGTTCTTTTCTCTTTTCATTTATTCCCTTTTTGTCCTCTCACTTGCCACATGTCAACCTTCCATTGGTTGACTTGGATTACACCCTATCCATAATAGTGGATTTCCATCCACTTAGGAGATGTCACATGTCCACATGGGCCCCACTTGGCTCACCCTGTTTGACTAATTCACTGCACTTGACCGCATTGGCACCGCCAGGCCGCTCAAAATGTGCAAGTGTCGCGATACCCCACGTTACTTTCGAAAAATGTGAAAATTTTGTTTATCTCACCGAGTCGACGAATTCGTGCGTGATAGCTAGATTTCGCGAGATGATTCCAACGGTGAAGTCCGTTTCATCATTCGAGATCTAGAAAAATTCCAACTTTTGATTGAAATTACCATTTTATCCTTTTTGAGAAAATTAGGATTTTTTCGGGGCTTCACAGGTCCAATCCTCTAATTTTGGCACAAAACTCTCTCCACCAAACAGGGCCAATTTCCAGGTTAATAGGATAATAAATCGGGCATAAAGCATACAAATTTAATAATATAGTGACTAGAATATCTACGATTCCCGTTCTTTAATATACTGACAACCATAATCTGATATCTTTGATTGATCGAATCTGTTTTGCTTGTCTTGAATCGCCCCCACACAAATAAAGTGCTACAACAAAACAATGACCTCATCGTAAGAAGTCAACAATAAATCAAACATCGCAATAAGACTTTGGCAACACAAAAAACAAGATAAGACCTACAACTTTGTAGAAGAACCACTTTATTAAGCAAGAAAAATAAAAGAAAGAAATGCAAATTGGTGATTTCAGACCAAGAATGGCCAAAAAAATCACCCCTTCTTGCTTGAGGAAAATGGGCTAAAAGAGAACCAGATGAGAGAAAATGAGGGGAAGGGTAGCTAGGGTTTCATCGATGACTTTATTTTTTGCACAATTTCGATATATATTAGTATAAAAATGGTCATTACGACTATGTTTGGTTCTTGAAAAAGGAAAGGAAAATGCAAGGGAAAGAAAGTATGGAGAAAAAAATGAAAAGAAAGAAAGAATGAGGGAAAAATAAAAATAATGTTCACATATTATTTATAATTACGGCTTAAAACCAATTTTATTTATTTTAATTCATTAATATAAAAATTAAATAATTTAAGAATTTATAATTTTTTATATTTATTTATTTTTTAATTTTTCATTAGACAACGTGGAATGGGATATGTTGAACCTCAAGTGACAGTCATGTGGATGGCCCGAACTCAACAAAGACTCGTTTGGTATGTGACGCCCCATTTCGGGGTCAGATTCGCTGCAGATCAACTTGCGGAATACAAGTGGATGTCGGGTTACGATGCTCACCAGGAAAATGGGCGAGAGTCTCCTTTGTCTGCAGGGAGCTCTACCCCATGATAAAACACACACATGAAACTGTCCCAAGCGGTCCAATATAATTACAACATAGGTATCTGCTTTGGCCCGTAAACAATACCGATATACATACCAACTATGAATCGACTATATACCCAGCCAATGAATTCTGAAGTTAATATGTTTTACTCTTACTAACATATATCAAACTATAGAGAGATCTAATACATGTTAAATCGAGGAACCAAAGCCGCCTTCGGCTTTCTTAATCCTCGATCTCTAGGGCGAGCCATCCCCTCGCACGCTCTCTGTACCTATAAAATAGCTATCCCTCGACGGGGTGAGCTAATGCTTTCGATAATGGAATCACCCTAAGTGGAGCTCTTTCTCCCACTAAGTGCGGGTGCAATGTTCCAAATTAAACACACATTCAAGCAAATGCATGATCCTACTTGAATGTCTACATGACGACCGGATCAGGAGTCCTCACCGACTCTCTCACACACACTCTTTAAGCCTCGTATGAGGAATTTTTTGTTTGTTAGTGGATGACCCTCCGATGTATATATATCGATTGGGCCGCCTCCGGCGATTGAAATATTATTTGTTGTGTCTTGCCATAGATGAATATCAATTGGGCCGTCTCCGACGATTGATATTTTTAGTTTTGGACTATCCTCCGATAATTAATATTTTTAGACAACCCTCCGAGACGTTTTCTCTATACTCATCTCATGCACTCACTCCTATAGTCCTAGGGTGTTCTAGTGCATATGGAATGCATGTATGCCAATTCCAATACAGTCTAATTCACATGCAAATATATAAACATGAATATATTCACATAAAAATTAAATCACACAATCATGTTATGTAATTTCTCAATTTATCACATAAAAATTAGCTCACGTGGGCTAATGATCAAACACAAGCAATTCAATTTGAATCCTTGACCAAACACATATTTTCACAAATTATATTTTGTGAAATCAACACATTTCGAGAGCATTAAAACCCATAAGTTTCTTTCATTTCTTTTATCAAACCTGATGTCGGTTCACTTTGTGAACCGTATTTCGACCATTCAGTGCAATCAAACCAATACATGATTTATGGAACCATTCATCACATTTAGCCTGTGGTCAGTAACAACGATATGGATTTGTTCATTGAATCTCAATCCAAGCATTTCGGTTAAGGTTTGGGCCAGATCAAGCGGTGGATTCAAGGCCTCAACAAGCGAAACATTTACGGTACTTAAACAAAGAATAAAACCCAAGTAAAGGGAGAAGCCCTACCTTAAGGAGTTTGAGAAGCTCCTAAATCCGGTGCCACCTTGAGAAGCCCTCTCTCCGCGTGAAGCGGGTTCTTATTCTTCTTGTCGAAGACATAGACGGTCGGATCGCGCATGTATTTCTAGAGAGAAGTGGGGACCTGCCAATATAATTCAGTTTGCAGCGACTCACTGGACCTCCTTTTCCTTATTTCCGCGTTTTTGTTCTTATTTTTAAGTGGGGAAGACAACTCCTATTCACTAATTTGTCTTTTAGTGACTTAAATTAATTCCTATAATGCCAATTTTGTCCCTCTTTTCCCAGTTTTGACATTCGGCACTATTTTGGCCGTCCATTTCCATCATTTCTCTACTCATACCACTTATGGTACATGAGTACGTGTCATATATGACTTTAAATCGCAATCGTTCTGACTTTGAACCGCGTCTCGAAAAACTTGTTAACTCCGACTGTCTCGGAATTCTACGAAATTTTACATGCTAGCTAGATTTCGTGAGATGATTCCAACGGTGCAATCCGTTTCATCATCCGAGATCTAGAGAATAAATTACGGATTTTTAACTGAAGTTACAATTTTGTAACCAAATTTACGATTTTGCCATTTTTCCAGAAATTGGAATTTCTCGGGTCTTACATGGTAGGTGACTCATGAGGGTTGGGCATGCTACCATCTCAGTCACCTAGGGTATCAAAGCATATGGGATCGGGCGCTCAATTAAATAAATCGTCTTAGGCACCGAAGACAAACAAGTGGAACACACTGCGTTATTCACCACAACAAGCGTTATGCCACAATTAATATATAACATAAGCGTTATATATTACTTATGGACCACTCATAAATGTCCACCTCATAACTCCCCACATCAAAACTATCCACAATGTATCCCCCATAGCTACTATATAACATATGAGCTTGTATCCAACAAGGGAAGGTTTTTTCAGCGGTACTCATTAGAGAAGTAATACAAATTATTTTGGAAGGAATCTGACTCCTTTCCATTGGCATCATTTGAGGGAACGAAAAATCTCACGCTTCTCTAAACTGCTGCAAAGACAATCGGAAACTTTTTCAAAACAGTTAAATGGGAGAAATCCCACATTCTAATTCTGAGCTTACGTTGGAACAACAATTGTTGTTGTCACTGGAACGTATGCTGAAAGATCGGTAGGAATCCCACTAGCAGCCGCTAGCCTTTTTCTTAGCTACCAACACTGTCTTATGCAAAGAAAATGTAGCTTTGCGTAATATGGCCACCAACACCCTTCCTATGGTAGCCCAGCGGAGTGCTACGCGATCTGCGCGTCCCCAAATCCATGGACAACTTTTCTCCCCCCCTCCGTCGTGACCATCCTCTTGTTAATAATCCTTGATCGATTAGATCTCCTTCCCTACGAAGAGGCCTAGATCCTGCATTGGGCGCATGATTCGTTTGCACGGAGGTGGTCCAGAATCAACAAAATTTATAAACCTAATTCCTCCTATTGTTGTAGCATGGCTACTGTAGTGTAGTGGCTCTAGGGTCAAACACCGGGATGGGTTTTCTTCGTGTAGGTGATTAACAGTTGGTGCAAAATGGTAAACTTGATTTGGATTTGGGACTTTTGTAAAAACAATGGATTTTAGTGGTGGAAAACTGAAAATAAAGTGAAGTAAAATATAAATGGAAACTCCTTTAAGCATCAGGTTATGGATTTGGGTTCCTAAGATAACTGAGGGGTTTGCAGATCCATTTCCTCGCGTTGGGGAGGATGACCTATAGTCATCTCCCAAACCGAATCTTCGTATGGCTATAAAAGTTGAACCCGTAATAAATTTCCTTGTGAAAGATGGCATTTATTGAACATTAATGGCCTCTGACTGTGAAACCTATCTCCTTGACCCATCTTACAGTGACTAATAAATGGAAACTAATGAATTTCAGAGGATCTAGCAATAAGCATCCCATAAATCCTAAAAGATTGCCAAGTACAGGTCATTCAAGATGCATCTAAGGGATTTGAACCTAGGGTTAGAAGGAAACACAAAAATGACAACAATTACCTGCGTTAAAACTGTGAGAAACCCTCAGAACCCTCCTCCAATAACCTTTCTCTTCAAGGATGAAGGGAGTTTAGCCACCCATCCTCTGAGTTGTCATCCTCTGAGGGTGTTTGACAGCCTAGAAAGTGAGAGAAAATTAGAGAAAATAGAGCGGGAGAAGCGGAAAATTCACTTCGGAAAATGTATTAATGATCAAAAACACTTGACAACCAAAGTCTTGTGCGGGGCTTATATACGCCGGAGACCAAGCAAAATTACAAAATGTGTGAACTACCCACTGTTACATGAGGGTAATTCAGGAAAAATACAAGAATTGGTCAAGAGTCAAACGGGTCAAAGTGGTGAACCGAGTTTCGCGGTCACGAATTTGTAACTGCGAAAATTTACGGTGTTCTTGAAAATTCCAGCGATGTTCTTCGAAAAATTTTAAACCTGCTCCTTTTCTATTACGCTTCTGCTTATCTTTTCTTCTAGTTTCTGACCTGCAGCTCTGACTTCGACTTGGATTCTACATGATCGAGCTGACTCAACAATTTTGGTGAGGTTAGCTTGTAAAAAAACTACAAAATTAGCCAAAAATGTGATCAGTAGTATAGCTAGGACCTTAATGTGCTAATCGGGTTAATTAAGTTGATTAGTACACAAAAAGTATTCAAAACCTGCAATAAACAGGGCTTAAAATAGCACTATTTTGGTACAATCACTCCCCCCAACCGGCACATTGCTAGTCCCTTAGCAATGAAAGAAAAAGAGAGCAAACAAAACAAGATCAAAATTATGTTCACATAATTTTGGTATTTCAAAAAGAATGTTAATGGGGAATGCTCAACCCTCAAAAAGAATCACTAAAAACCCTGCCCAAAAACCATCTTCGAAAGGATGAATGCCATGCAGAACCAAGTATCAAAAGAGCCTCCTTCTCTAGAGGATTAACTTGGAATTTCCACCAAAACCTAAGTGTTAGTTTGATTAGATTTCCAACGATGATGCGCTAGCGTACTCTCCCCACAACTTTAGCTAGTGCCCCGAAACCTAGCAAACTAACCAATCCTAAATAGATCAGGACCTCACTTATTCCACAATTCTTTTTGTGTTATAGGGTGCAATCTTTGAGGAATGGAAACTCACGGAAGTCCATGTGAGGGATCCACCGATGAAGCAGCACTTGATTAAGGCTTAGGGCATCAGAGTCATAAGGATTTTCAGCGAAGTAAACTTTTCGGAGTTTCACCGGACTTCTAATGAGTTCGAGACTTCAGAACCTACAACTTGTTAAACCTCACCCATCCACCCATGTAACGAGCAACAAAGTTGATGACTCCCAACCAGTTGGCTTAGGGCATCGGGCTTTAAAGGCTTTCGCCATATACCCCGCGGACCGTGCTCGAGTTTCAAGGCAAAGTGTCATAATTTTTATTTTCTCCTCTTTTCTTTTTCTTTTCTTTCTATTCTTTTTTTTTCTTTTTTTGAAAGACTCATTGGTCTTTTTATTCAAGGGGTCCTAACCTATTAAAGGTGGTCAAAAGGTACTAGGCCAGGTTTTTGCAGGGTTTAGGAGGCTAGGCAGTTTCTCAGCTTATTGTTGAAACCTAATGTGCACAGTGTGTGGTTAGTTTGAGGTGGAAGAAAAAGGTTGAAAGCAATAAGAATTTAACTGATTATCCACTCAATTAAGCATGGAACCAATCTAACATCAACAAAATTGGACAATGTTTCAACTTTTCTTATCGAAAGCTAGGCAATACAAAACAAAAAATGGATGCAATTTTTAAACTATAATTGTAAGTTGTATGGTATGTATATATAAAAAGAGATATAACTATGCTTTTAGCTTTACAAAAATAAACTGCAGCTTCACAAAAAGAGACTAACAACAAGCCACAAAACAACACAAAATGGACTTGCTCAAAATAGTAGTAAAAACATAAATGTAAAAGCCACTTCTAGTAAAAACATAAATGTAAAAGCCACTTCCTTCGCTAGCTCTCCCCCCTAACCAAATGTCACATTGTCCTCAATGGGGTTCGGATTGGAAAGCTAGGGAAGGAAGTGCCTCCTCAGTGGTGTGCAGCTGGTAGGATGTCGTCCTCATCTTGGGCGAAATTTGAGGTGCGGATAGCTGGAGGAGTATCTGCCCCTCTTATCTTTCTTCTTTGTGTGAGTCAAATAGTTGCAGAAGTCTTTGGATGAGTAGAACTACGGCTCTGGCGAAGGTGGTGAAGGGCTGGCTGACCGATGGAGAGATCGAGTAGGCCCAAGTGACTCTGAATCCCGCACTAGGATAAGTTGCATTACCCAAGCATAGTAGTGTTCTAAGCAACGACGACCTCTGTGCGTGTCATCCTCTCAGCTAAGGCTATCTAAATTTGTCGCAAAAAGATCTTTGACGTGCCGTGAGTCTTAATTGCATCCATAATAGCGAGGAAATCACGAGGAGATACGAGGAGATATCTTTGCAATGGTGGTGCTGACGTCTTGGGTCGGGTTGACTCTGGCGAAGGATTTGGAGGCCTTGGAGAGATAGTGAGCCTGCGGGATGGTCATTTCTTGGCTCATCCTCGATGCAGGTTGCAGGGTGATGAGCATGGGGCAATATCTGCCACTTGTCTATAGTGAAAATTGCCTCGCAATCTCGACGGCGCTCTAGTCGAGGCTCAGTAGGAAAACCAAGATGCTCCAACACCTAATAGAGTAGCCTCGGGAACAGGAGGGGTATGGACTCAGCCTGGTTCAGGTTCCTACGGTGGACCTTGTCCTCGAAGTGGAACAAGAGTCATGGCGAGCTGGTTGGGCTAGACCAAAGCCTTCGGAGATGGAGATGAGAGCCTCGAGAATGGCTCATCTCCTCTGTACCAGATGTTGAAGCGGAAATAAATTGGACCGGAGTACATGGTCAATAAGAAGCATACTCGGAGAAAGCTACCTCCGGAATAGGATAGATCCTACTGTCGTGTCCCTAGGCCCAAGGCGAACCATCTCCGGGGCGAGGGTGGGGCCTATACTTAAGCTAGGGTTGACGGCACAACTAGGACATTGAATATAGCTGCAATGTCTGAGGCCCGGAGTGTCCCCTCACCACCATCAATAGAGAAGTGGATGATAGTGGGATAGGGGACTCACCTGGATGTCATAGTGTGATAGAACTCAATGACCACCCTGGGGTAGAAAAACCGGCGCGAGGTCATAAAAGGCTCGAAGAGATGCCGCTACAAGCCACATGGAGATCTCTAGCTCGGGAAGGCGGTAAATCGGATATGTCGTAAAAAGATCTCGTTCGATTGTGCGGCTCTTTGTACTTGCAATCAATTCCTGTAATGGGGCCACGATGGAAGATAAGTTTTACGATAAGCGAAGCGGGGACAAATCGGAGGGAAGTCCGCGGTGGCCCCCGAGCAATTGGGGATTGGGAGCTCTGGGCCCCATGGCTTTGGATGACTCACAGGCAAAGTCGGGCCCTTTTTGGAGGCGTGGCCCTCTTGGATGGTCGTGGATGTAGAGGAGATGGAGGAGTAGGCCCAACCCGTGTGTCATATCTGCGCGGGGCAGGGGCACCAGTGACCGGCTATAGTTGCGACGCGAAGTGGCTGACAGGCCGGCGGCGCGACGGGATCGGCGGGAGGGACAACGGGAGAGGCGACGGCATCGACATGAGGAGAGGAGGAGGCACTGCAGGCGCTAGCTAGAGTTGTGCCCTCCGCGGGTCTTGGCCATGCTTCGATTAGGGAAGGGATGGGTAGGGCAGAGACGTTTTCTTCTTCAGGAAATCTCCTATGGGGAATAGGTAATGAAATGAAATGAAAAGAAAAAGAAAAGGGTTTATATAGAGGGTTGAGGGAAGGTGAAAGGGGTAAGCTATTTAGTGTCCATAAATGGGTAGGAAGAACTAGGTTGCAGAAAATTTATGGGATAATAATGGTAGGATGTAGAAATCGAAGGGTTGCTGGGAGATGAATAGGTAGGAAGACGAAGAGAAGCAGGATCAGGCGGCAAAATTTCACGGGTTGGCCAAAAGTTCGCAACGAGAAATTGCTCCACGAATTCAACTCTTAGCTCGAATCAACTACTCCTCTGAAAACGAACACCCAAGATTTAGGAATCTAAGCATAGGAAAGTGAAAAAGCGTAAAAGGGCTGCTCTGACTAAGGAAAACATGAAACCCGTCATTCAAACAAAAATGGAGTGGTTGTTTGGTCTCGATGGAGACCAGCCAACTCAGTAACTTTGATGAACTTTGGAGGGTGAGGAGGAGACTCCTCTTTGTCTGTTGTGAACTGTACTGCATAAGGCTTGAGCCTTTGGCCATTGACTTTGAATATCTTGTTGTCATTAGAATTTAACAAGTCCACTGCTCCATTTGGATAAACTTGATGGATGACGAATGGACCGGTCCATCTTGACAGGCTTGCGGGAAGAGAGGTGGAGCTTGGATTCATAAAGCGACACTTGGTCTCCTTGTAGCGAAATTTTGCGGAGTATCATTTGGTCATGCCGTTTCTTGATCTATCCTTTGCAATCTTCGAGTTCAAGTAGGCATCATTTCGCAGCTCTTCTAACTCATTGATATCAAGAAACCTCTTGAGGCCAACTCTTCCCAAGTCCAGGTTCAGCTTTTTGATTACCCACCATGCCTTATATTCAATCTCCATTGGCAGGTGGCATGCCTTTCCATAAACTAGGCGATAAGGAGACATTCTAAGAATGGTCTTGAAGGCTGTTCTGTATGCCCACAAGGAGTCCAGCAATCTGAGAGACCAATCTTTCCTGTTAGAGTTCACCACTTTCATCAATATGGTCTTGATTTCCCCGTTGGCGAGCTCAACTTGACCACTAGTCTGAGGATGGTATGGGGTGGCCACTTTGTTCTTTACACCATATTTAACTAGGAGGCTCTCAAAAGGTTTGTTGAAAAAGTGTGAACCTCCATCACTAATTATGGCCTTGGGACCGAAATGCGGAAGATGTTGCTCCTTGAATTTGACACCACCACGAGTACTGGCACTTTTGCATGGAAGCTGCTTCAACCCACTTAGACACATAGTCAACTGACAATATGTATATATCCAAAAGAAGAATGGCCAGTAAAGTTGATGCCCCAAACATCGAATAAATCAACCACTAAGATTAGGTTTAAAGGCATCATGTGACAGCAAGAGATCTTCCCTAGTCTTTGGCATTTGTCGCATCCATGACATACGTTGTGGGCATCCTTGAAGAGAGAAGGCCAATAGAATCTAGATTTGAGCACCTTCATGGCAGTCTTCTAGGAAGCATAATGACCTTCACATGCACTCTCATGGCAATGACTGAGTATTCCTTATTGTTCTTCCTCAGGCACACATTTTCTAATTATCTGATTAGCACAATATTTGAACAAGAATGGCTCTTCCCAATAGTAGTAATGAATCTTTGCAAAGAAAAACTTCTTGTCATGTGCCTTCCAGTCAACTGGTATTTCTCTTGTTGCTAAGAAATTGGCAATGTAAGTATACCATGGGGCATTTTCCACTAGTAGCAGGGACTCCTTAGGAAACTCATCATTTATTGGAGGGTTGTGGGTGTTGTGTGCTATGGTTAGTCTCGAAAAAATGATCCACCACAACATTCTCCACTCCCCTTTTATCTTTGATCTACAGGTTGAATTCTTGGAGCAGGAGGACCCATCTAATGAGTCTAGCCTTGGCATCCTGCTTGGTAAAGAGGTACTTTAAAGCTTAATGATCTGTGAAAATTATGATGTCCGACCCCACCAAGTATGCACGAAATTTATCCAAGGCATAGACCACTACCAGTATCTCTTTCTCCGTTGTGGTGTAATTCCTTTGTGCCTCATTCAAGGTTTTTCTTGCATAGTAAACACATAAGGTTTCCCCTCTTCTCTTTCTTTGAGAAGCTGTTTAGATGGCGAGATCGCCTCACACATGACTAAGCGACAACTACTAGTTAGGTGCCCTCACTATTGGTGCAGTGGTTAAGTAGGATTTGAGCTCCTCTGGTAGTCTCCATCCCAGGAAAATTTGGCATCCTTTTCCAGCAGCTTGTAAAGAGGCTTTGCAATCTTCGAAAAGTCTTTGATGAACGTCCGGTGGAAGTCTACATGTCCAAGGAATTGTGTCACAATTTTCACATGTGTGGGGAAGGAAGTTTGGAAATTAACTCAATTTTGCCTTGTCAACCTCAATTCCCCTGGTGGATATGATATGTCCCAGCACAATCCCTTGTTTTACCATAAAATGACATTTCTCGATTCGGCACCAAATTTTCTCAAATGCTGTGCGAGACAAGTTCGAGTTGATCAAGCATTCTTCAAAACTACCCCCATATCTTAGTGATGTCATCCATGTAGACCTCCCATAATGCTCCACCATGTCATAAAAATGCGAGAATGCATCTCTGGAATGTGGCAGGGGCATTGCATAGTCCGAAGGGCATTCTTCTGTAAGCATAAGTCCCAAATGGACAGGTAAAGGTAGTCTTCTCTTGGTCTTCTACTAAGATCTCTATCTAAAAGTAGCCTAAATAGCCATCCAAAAAGCAATAGAAGGGGTGCCCAGAAATTCTCTTAAGGAGCTGATCCATAAAAGGTAATGGGAAGTGATATTTTCTTGTCACTTCATTCAGCCTCCTATAATCAATACATACCCTCCAACCTGTGGTAAGGTGAGTGGGCACCTCTTCTCCTTTCTCATTGTTCCACAGGTGGTCACCCAGTTTTTGGCACAGCAGGTTGGGTAACCAGTCTTTATTAGATATGGGAATTAAATGATCTAAACTTGTAGCAATTTAAGAACTTTTGCATGTACCACTTCTTGCATGTGGGGATTCAATCTCCTTTGCGGTTGTCTTACTGGCTTTCCTTCCTTTTCCAAGTAAATGTGATGAATTCACCGACGAAAAATTTGATCCTTTCAAATCAGAAATTTCCACCCGATAGCACATTTGTTCTTCACGAGACCTCTAAGCAGACTTCTCTCTGTGAGGCATTGAGTAGTGAAGAGATAACAGTGGGCGTGGTCATTCTCTTCTAAATATACGCCTCGATTCCACGCGCAGAGGCTTGAGATCAAACTTTGAGGCTCATTGGTTCCTTCTTTTCCTTGTCTTCCCTCGGTAGAAGGCTGGGACTTCTTCTTTTTCTCCACTAGGCCATGTAGCACATAGTTGCTTGAGTTCTGACTCTCTTTAGAGCAGTGAGACGGCTCCTCGATCAGCACATCATGTTGTTTACGCTACTCGGCTGTTCTTACAGAATAGTGTCAATTAAAGCGTACCTCCCTCTGGACCCTCTTCCCTTTAATTACATATCTTTTTGCTCAAATGGAAAATATTCAGCTCCAAAGTCATGTTCCCAGTGTAAGTTGCTGCCATTAGGTAGTTGATGATACGCGTGAGGTGGCTAGAATGGTCTTCCCAGGATTATAGAGCGCTAATTGGCTCCCATTGCAAGCGGTTCCAATATCAAGCACAACAAAATCTGAGGATAGTGAATTTGTCACCCATATCAACAATCCTCCATGTGCCCCTCCGGTTTTATGGATCACATGCGCTATGGACAATGTATGATGGTGGTGGGCTTAGGAGTTTCTCCCAAACCCAGCCTTGTACATTGAATGACGTGATTGACACTAGCCCCCAAGTCTAGCAGTGCTTTCTCAACATAAGTTCCTCCGATGTTCACCGAGATGGTAAGACAGCCCGGGTCTTTGTATTTCACTGGGGTCTTACACTGAATGATGGCACTGACTTGTTATGTCAGGAAGACCTTCTTATCAACATTTAACCCTCTTTTCACTGTGCACAAGTCCTTTAAAAATTTTGCATAAGTTGGAACCTGCTTGATCATATCTAAGAAGGAGATGTTAACTTTCATCTGCCTCGGCACTTCTAGGATTTCAGCCTGGTTTATAGCCTTCTTCTTGCCTTTTAGTGCTTGAGGAAAAGGTGGGGGTGTGCTCTTCTTCACCGCATCTTCTTTTATCACAATTTTCTCAGGTTCAACTCCCTTTTCCCCTGTGTCTTCTTTAGCTGGTTTGGGCACTGGTTTCTTAACCTCCTACCACTCCTCAAAGTGATAACTGCTTTGACTTCATCTATCTTGGGAGGTGGTTCACTAGAAGAGCTCAATTTGTGTGCTCCTGGATTGGGGGCTGTAATAGGAAGGAATTTTCCTTTTTCTTGCACCTCTTTGCTTTGATTTGATCAACTGAAATTGAATACATAAGTTGTCAATTTACGGGCGATATCAGTCTGAGTTCTCAATCTTCTTATTCGGTGTGCTTTCGACTGTATCGATCCTCTGATTAAGCCAGGCATTCACGCCTTGTTAACTCACAAAGCGCACCACTTTGCTCAGAATTCATTTATAATGCTGGCGGAGATGAGGATGGTGGGTGGCAGCAGCTGATTGAATGAAACCATAAGTTCGTACGGGGAGTATATATGCTAGAGGCTTTGGTTTCCAGGAGAGGTTAGGATGGTTCCTCCAATTGGGATTATATGTGTTGTTGTTTAGGGCATTAGTTGGTGGCTTGTATTGACCCACAGCATTGGCTTTTTCAGCCATCATATCCCTCACTGAAGAACGATTGAAGCCGATCACTCTCCTTGGGGTGCTCCAATAAGACTAGCCAGATGAAACCCTGATAGTTGAAGCAGTGGTATTTCGGCCCTCTTTCGCACCTCATGTTGGTTCTCATCTCTAGGCTCCTCCGGCCCAGCTAAGATCAGGTGGACCAGCTTTGCCTTCATTTCCATGTCTTAGGGAGTGAGTACATGCTCCACGCTGAGTTGGTTGCGAGGTCTCCTTCTCTGCCTCTTAGTGGGGTTCGTCGAGCTTTGGATGTTACGCCACATAGTTCGGGAGATCCATGGCTATACGGATTTTGCTCAAGAAGTCCTATACGTAGTCTCAATTAATTGCTTCATAACGAGAACATTCCATCATAAAAATGGTTGACTATTAACTTGTATGTTAAAACATAAGCGAGAGACGACAACGTGGTTTCAAATACCTTCGACATTCATTAGAGATTTTCATTTCCATGAACAAGAAATCTTAGAATTTGTCTTAGGACTAATGGTTCTATAATGAGAAGAATTTCTTTAAGAAAGCACATCTCTGTCGATTCCATTATGGTCCTCGGCCTCGAAGAAGTTAGGCAAATCTTAGCCTTGTCCTTTAGAGTCGAGAGGAAAAATTTCAGCCTCGTGAGATCCGGTTAGTATCTCAGCGAAGGTGTGCATACTTCCTCGAGTCCGGATAGACTTGGTTCTCCGCCTCCATACGCGGAGGTGGGGTGACCAAATCTGAGACCTCTAACAGTCATACCTCTTTGTGGGAGGCTGTCATGGTAGCACTCACTCTTGGGGATGTTTACATGGTCCCTCGTGGATTTATATCATTTGAGTTCCTTTTGTATCCCCTATTGGCTCTCTGTTTCCTGGGTGGGCTCAGTCGATCCTTGTTCCAGCTGGCCCCATACAACCAACATGTTTCTGTGGGCGTGATTTCTTTCTTTGTATTTGTGTTTCCTATCCCCTTTGGTACAAGCTCTATATGAAAAAACAGAAGAACACCAACAGAAGCAAAGCGAGCTACACCAAAGGTTCTTTATTGGCCAAAAATCTCATGGACATAAAATAATTGAATCTTTGAGAAGTGACCTTTAGGAAAATTGAAAGAGAGATAAAAGTTCACGACACTTTATGGTAGGATCTGAAGTTAAATATCAAATGCCAGGCACCATCCGCAATGAAACCTATTAATTGGTTTACACGGAGTGATCAGTCAACAAGGAATTTATAAACCTAATTCTCAATTGTGCCTTATATAATCTGCTGATTATAAATGACTCTCTGATTTGAAGAACATACGAGGATGGGTTTCTTGAGTGTGAGTGATTAACGTTTAATTTAAAATAGTACAAACTTAAGTTTTGAATTGGACTTTTGTAAGCTCAATAGATTTTAATTAGTGAGAAAACGAAATAAAGTAGATAAAATATAAATGGAAACTATTAAACATCAGATTTATGGATTTGGGTTCTGAATAAGTGAGGGTTGTGAGCCATTTCTAACATTAGGGAGGGATGAGCCTATAGTCATCTCCCAAACCGGATCTGTGTAGCTATAAAAGTTGGACCTGTAATAAATTTCCTTTTGAAAGGTGGCATTTATTGAACATTAATGGCCTCGGCGGTGAAACCTATCTCACTTGACATCTTATGATGACTAATATTAGCGACTAATGAATCTGGTGGATCTAGCAATAGCATCATTTGAATCTAAAAGATTGCTAAGTCTGAGGTCATTCAAGATCCATCTAAAGGATTTGAACCTAGGGTGCCAGGAAACACAAAAATGACAACAATGCTGCATTGAAACTGAGGAAGCCCTTTGAGACCCTCCTGCAATGGCCTTCCTCCTTCAAGGATGAAGGAGTTTGTACCGTCTATACGAGTTGTCATCCTCAGAGGGTGTTTGGAAACCTAGAAAGTGAGAGAAAATGGGAGAAGTGGGAAAATTCCCACCCAGAAAATGTATTAATGATAAAAAAACAACAACAACCAAAGTCTTGTCTAAGGGCTTATATGCTAGGACAAGCGAAAATAAAAATGTGAAGTACCTTTATTACATGAAGGGAGTAATTCGGAAAAATACAAGAATTAATTAAAGATTAAACGAATCAAAAAGTGGTAAACCATTTTCGTAGTGAGAAAATTCGCAACCTACGAAAATTTCGCAGTGTTGCGAAATTTGCGACCTGCTTCTTTTCTTTTTGATTTAACTTATCTTTCTTCTAGTTTTATGACCTTTCGACTCACGGAGTTCGACTTGGATTCTTCATGATCGGTGACTCAACAATTTTGAGTGAGGTTGGCTTGCAAGCTACAAAATTAGCCAAAAATGTGATCAGTAGTATAGCTAGGACCTTAATGTGCTAATCGGGTTAATTAAGTTGATTAGTACACAAAAAGTGCTCTAAACCTGCAATAAAACGAGGGCTCAGTAACTATTTGGGTACTAATGGGCGCGATAAACGACATGTCATCCTCCCGTTTATCATTCGCCATCTTTTTAGGATGTCTGCGCACCGCCTTTGAGTTCAAATGTAAGATACAGTCACAAGACCCTTTGACCATCTTATGCACTTAAGCTGACAATAGCGCTACAGGACCGTATTAGTGCTGCGCTGTAGAGTCTTCTATTCAACCTAGCGAAGCTGACCTTTGTCATGGTTCCACCGCTTAGCTCCAAATACGATAACCTTCTTCTGTGGCTTATCTAAGAAGTTTGTCACTCAATACATGTGTTTGGTCAGGAAAAAAACAAAGCATCACCAGTCTTTTTCACGTACGGATGGAGAGATCCAAGTCCATCAAGGACTTTATGAAGCATTTTGGAGCCGCGATCCTCGACGATGTGTAAAACATTGTCTTGTAGGCGTGCGGCGAACATTAGTCCTATTACCCGAGTTTTTGTGGTATTACCATCCCTACGGCTATTGTGAGTTGTTCCAAAGGGAAAACCAGTATGCTAAGCTCGAGGACGACATAGTCGCCGCGACTAAAAGGGAGGTCCCCACGACATCATATTCCAAGCAATATGATGGGAGCAAAGGAAAAATGGGTCAGGACGACCAGGATAGAAGGGGAAAATGCAACTCTAGAGATTCAAGGTGCACCAGCCATCATGATAAGGTTGAGAGATCAGGAGACCAAGCCGTTGAGAATTCGAGACAAGATAAAAACCTATAAGAGACAAGGTTCACGTTGCCACCTTCTTAACTCCTCCCAATCATTCAGTCTCTTCAGGGGTTCAAGTGGCCTTGGTCTTAGAGGGGAGATCCGGAGGGGAGAGACAAGTCTCAATATTGCAAGTATCACAGGGACGTCGGGCATCGAACTAATGACTGTTATCGGCTCCTACAACTGCTGAATTTCTTGGTAAAAATGGGACATCTCCGAGAGTACATTGAAGAGGTGCTCTCAAACAGTTCTCAACCCTTGCAACCCACAAGCTCTCGACCTTTGATAGATACGATACTTATTGGCCGACATCATGAAATCAAAGTCGACTACGCTGCGGGTGTCCTTATTGTCTGAGTTAACTACGGTTTCTCCGACGACATCCTACCCATCAACGAGTAATAACTACCGAAGTCCCCCTAAGGCATGTCTATGCTTTATGGCAACACTTGTTCTAACCTTAGAGCTTGGAAAGCACACAGTGAGCCGTATATTAGTGCGATCCGAGCGGTCACGGCTGACCTCCTCTACCTACCCGCCCTTCTCCACCTAAGCTACAAGCCAGATAATCTTCACAACCTAGGAAGGGTGTTAGTCAACTTCAATGGATCGCATATCAACTCACTAGGGGAGATAATGCTTATGGTTTTGGCAAAACTAGTCACGGCCTTGGTGCTACTCACGATGATTGATGAGCCCTCATCCTTCAACTCCATTTTGGGACGTACCTTAATTCATGCAATGAAAGCATTTCCATTATCTTACCACTAAATCACGGGTTCCGGACGCCGTTGGGCCATATTGACATAGAAGACCCCGATGGCGGCTAAAACCTGTATGAGTTAAAGCGGCAGATGAAACGCCAATCAAATAGGAAAGATAGCTCGAGGCTCGCTTTGCCGAGTAGGATGATTCCCAGTAATTGGAGCCTTTGCAGCGAGCAAATACCTGATCGACACGGCCAGGGGCTGAGCGAGGTTAGCCTAGGAACCTCCCTTTCTTAAGAAGAAGTTAACTCATTTTTATCGCTTCTGCAAGAGTTCTCTGATATTTTCACATGGTCCCACACCAACATGCATGGCGTTATTCCTACTATGGCTCAACACTATCTGAACCTTCAGAAAGAATGCAAGCCAATACAATAGAAACTAAGACGATTCCATCCAGTGCACCGAGAAGTTATAAAATAGGAAGTTGACAAACTTCTTAAAGCTGGTTTCATCAGAGAAATTTAGTATCCTAAATGGTTATCCAACATCTTGGTAATCCCCAAGAAGAATTGAAAATGGCACATGTGCATCAATTATTCTAATCTAAATGATGCACATTATTAAGAAAGATACCTTCCCCTCATATCGATCAGATAAGCGAGATGCAACGGCTAATATCCAACTCATCTCTTTCCTTGACGCATACTCTGGCTATAATCAGATCTCGATGTTTCCCCCAATTCAGCAAACATAGCATTCATAACTCCAACGGTGATATATTGTTATAACTTGATGCCTTTTGATCTTAAGAATGTTAGAGCCACCTACTAGTGCATGATGTCCTGCATGTTTGAACCTCTATTGGGAAGAACCATGGAACCGTATATCGATGACATGCTGGTCAATTCGAAATCTCGGGAAGACCATATAGCTCACTTGCGAAGCGTTTCAATTAGTGAGGTTGCACTGCTTATGATTGAATCCAGATAAGTGCGCCTTTAAGTTCGAATCTAGGAATTTCCTTGGGTTCCTAGTCAACCAAAGGGGAATCGAAATGGCCCTCAGACAAGTCAAAGCCATCGGCCAAATGCAACCCCCCATAACCAAGAAGCATATACAGGATCTCACAGGTAAATTAGCAGCGTTGAACAAGTTCATCTCTAAATATTCGGATCGTCTTCAACCATTCTTCACAACGCTAAAAGGAGTTTCCTCGATAGGGTGGAGGCTAGAATGTGACAAGGCTTTTCATTCCATCAAAGAGTATATCGCCTCCCCCCCTATCTTTGTCTTAACTTATTGATGGCGAGGAACTCTACACAATGTCGGCCAGCCTCGGCTGCCCGATTGTGAGCACGGCTCACAGTAAGGATGGACATAGGCGGTAGCGAGAAGCTGAATTTACTTGTGAGTAAGATGTTAACGGTTCTTGCGAAACTAGATACCAGGCTTTGGGCGAAGATTACGTTGACCCTCGAATGGCAACGAGAGAATTTGTGCGTAGTTCAAGCACATTATAATTGTCCTCTATAGGCTATCCGTCCGAGCCGTACTCCGCATCTGGCGGCGGAAGACTTGATAACTTCATGGTTGAAATATCAGAAGTGCAACCTCGAGACATCGATGTGACATTATGGATCCGCGCCCGAGACCGGCGGTTTGTCTCGGCGATGGGATGGCGTATCATACAGCTCATTTGTTGAAGTTTGCGTTCCGCTGCCTCCTTGATGAGGCGAGAATGAAGCAATGTTGCTCGGACTACGGTATTTGAAACTTCGATCATGCACTTAGAACCGATGTGACTTGTAGTTAGTAGCTTCCCAATTGCGAGGAGAATACGAGGCCAAAATGGACGAATGGAGAAATATTTGAAGCTGGCCCGATCCAGGGTTGCTAGATTCACGAAATTTATAGTGGCACAAGTCCTGAGATCAGATAACTGGATAGTCGACGCCCTCGCTAACCTAGCATCCAACGCATTATACCCGTGCCACGTGGAATTGAATATTATGGCTCATTCATCAATTCATAATGCCGCAATCCTCACAATAGGGACTTAAGCTAATTGTTCCTGGATATCCCCTATATCGAGCTATTTGAGAAATAGGACCTTGCCCAACGACAGAAGCGAGGCTATCAAAGTGAAAGCTCGAGCAGCCAGGTATGCCTTACAGAATGATTTTTTGTATAGGCTATCATTTTCCAAGCCATACCAAAGGTGCGTGTCTCCAGATGAGGCAAAATTTATCATTGAACAAGTCCACATAGGCATTTGCGGCACCCATGTTGACGGACGATCATTCTGTCATAGGATTATGACACAAGGTTTCTACTGGCCTACAATGAAGCAAGAGTCCGAGTTGTTCGTGAAGAATTGTGACACGTGCCAAAAATTCAGCAATATCATCATCCATGCCCCGACCACGGCCATCCCTCTTTGTCATGTCATGGCCTTTTACGCAAGTGGGGATTGATGTGGTCAGTTACCTGGCTACTAGTAAAAGGAAATTCATCTTAGTGGCCATAGATTACTTCACAAAATGGGCAAAATCCGATGCCTATGTGCAGATAAGGCAAGCCATCTAACATATTTCGTGTAGAGGAACATCATATGTCGATTTGGGGTCCCCCACTCTATTGTCTCAAACAATGGTCCATAGTTTATTACTAAGTTGATGAGTGTGAAACTCATCTATGTTTGAGTCCATTTCACATGCTGTTTTTGACTATGTTATATCCAAATTCATGTAAAACTCATAACATTTCCTCTAAACTTGGTTTTGTAGGATTCTTGATGAAAAGCAAGTGATTTGGCAAGAAATTACAATATATTTCCAAAATGAGAGTCAATCGGGTGTCTCTCTACCAGCTAGAACATCAAATGGTTTAAATTCACCGATGGTTGCATTCTACATTCAAAGAGTTTTCCAATGACAACTCACCTTTTCATCCAGAGTTAAAATAGAGAAGTTATGGCCTCGGCTTGAGTTGGAGAATAAAGCGAGTTGTTAGAGCGTAAGAATGTGCGGCATTGCGGTCGGAGAATGTCATGACACATTGGAAGTGATGTCTCGACTCGGGATCTTGGTGTCCACGACTCAGAATCTTGATGTCGCGACTCTAGTGCTAAAAAAAACCAGAAAGCCCTGAAAATTACTATTTTGAGTTGTTTTCAAGCCCATTTCGCCCTAGGACTATAAATACTCATTTTTTAGATTTTTAGGGCAATGAAGGAGGTGGAGGCTCACCTCTCATGAGGTTTCTCTCTCTAGAGCTTCCCATTTTAGGTTTTTCTTTTTTTTTAAGCTAGGGCTTATTTTTAGGATAAATTTTTTTAGCGCGGCTTTCTTTTTACCTTCGCGACAGCTGTTTGGAGCTTGAGCTTTTCGGTTTAGTACTTCTTTAGCTTTAGCTTAGTTTTGATTTTATTAGATCTTAAATGGTTTCAGACATATTTTTATTTGTATTGAGATTTTGGTGTTATGCAAGTTCCAGATTTCATTCCCCCCATTGAGACAAAGGTGAAGCTTAAATCACGATTTGTTCTCTCACTCCTTATCTCTTGATTTCTTTCTTCATTTTTCTTACTTTTTGCTTGATTGGTGATGATTGGAACCCAGTAATGGAACATTAAACACCCTCTAGGTGTGGGGACTAATTGTTGAACATTTAGATTTGTAGATTTTTAGTTTATTTTGTGGTTTAAAGACTGAATCTATATAATCGGTACTGTTCATGTAATGAACTGTTCTAAGTATCAATAGATTATATCCAAAAAGAGTTGTATCTGTGCTCTGATTTTCAGGAAGCCTCTAAGTGACACAGAGAAGATCATACCTGAGGGTTGAGAGCAAAGAACAGTAACTTAGGGGTATGATAAACTGATGTTTTTAGAACTAATACACTCTAAATATCACTATGATGAATCATAAGTGATGTTCTAACCTCTGACTTCAAGGTTCCCTTCTAAGTGACAGCAAAAGTGTGCTCTCGAGGCTTAAGGACCACCTACTTATTTATCACTTTAATGTTTAGAGGTCTCATCTCAATTTGGTAGAATAATTTTGATCCGTGTTAGCAAAGATTCTAATCAAGGAGAGAGAGTATTCTAATTGAATTGCAGACTGAGGTACCAATTGTATTGGAGAAGGCTTGTGTTACACCATTGTCTATGAGGCTGATTGTCTTCAATCCTAAGAAATGGTTGTGAAGTACTATTTTAGGAAAAACAACTAAATCTTAAAGAGGATCAAATCATAAAAGTAGCTATTTAAACCCATTGACCTGGTTTAGGAATATGGTGTTCTAACTAGTGAAATGTATAGTGTCAAGAGGTATTCCAAGGCTATACTATCCTGCTTTGGACAAAGGCAGAATCCACCTCACAAATGTTGTACTGTCAAGGAAATGCAAACTGATTGTTAAATGATTATCCCCATCCCTAGTGCATCTCTTCATACATGTTAGACTTTATTAGTTGTTTATTTGGTAGATTTTAGAATTAGTTGATTAGTTTTAAATCAGTTTTTACTTTAGTTAAATTGATCTTAGGTCTCATCATGTTTGGTCACCTAGATAGTGAATAGCCCTTGTACTCGAAGTGCTTAAATTCCAAGAGAGAACCTCTAATCCTCGTGGGTATGATATCTGGACTTCTGGAGTCCACTTTATTACTTGTATGATCCATGCACTTGCGGAAAGGGATTGAGTGTTGGTAATACTTTTCATTTAAGTTTTTTGAGTATATTTACTTTTTCAAATCAGTTTTTGAGTATTTACCACATTCACGTCCTTTAGCCATATTTTCATATATACATCATTGGTCATCAACAAGTTTAGCCTTTATTCTTAGTGGATCGATGAGTCTTTGGTAGCCGTGTCAAGGGTATCAACAAAGTTTTTGGGCGTCGTTATCGATGATTAGCGCGGTACTTTCTCATTGGAAGTTGACATTTTAGAAAAGCAGTGATTTACAATTTGGCAATTTTATTTTTGGTTGTGATTTGTTTCTTAGCTTTTTTTTTTTTTTTACTATTAGTATTTTGTACTTTATTTTCTTTTGTTTTTCTTCTTATTTGTAGGTACTTATGGAGGAATATTCAAGAGCATATAGACTTGCCTCTATAGAAGCCAAGTTTGACTTACTTATTCATCATTTGGACCCAAAAATTCACCATGACTCACTCATGGAACAAGGAGTATTCAATGATTATGGTTTTTGGTATCAAGATGATCTTGTCTATGAGAACTCGAGTTGTATGCCAATTACCCCTCAACATATGCCTTATCAAGGGAGTTCAAACCCTACATTTCAGGAGGAAGAAAAGTTGTCCCCTGCTAAGGAGCAGATTTTTACCTACATGGATGAGAACAAGAAGATGATTACTCTTCATGAGCAGAAATTTCCAGATTTAGATGAATGCATGGATACTCCTTTGAGCAATGTGCAAGACTTCCTATCCTGAAATATGTGGAAGAAAGTGAAAATGAGCTGGAAATTGAGAACAAGACACTCCTAAACAACTTAAAGGATGAAGAGCCCATAGTGGATGAACTAAAAGTTGAAGAAGAAAGTCAAGTGATGGCTATTGAAAACATCTTGGTGAAGATTGACACATTTACCTTCCCCATGGATTTCATGACTTGGGGCATTGAAGGGGATCTACAAAATTCTCATATATTAAGAAGACCACTTCCTTCCTCAAGCCAATCATGGATTGACATCAGCAAGGGGGAGCTCACCTTGCTTATAGGTGGGGAGAAAGCAAAGTTCAATCTCAACCAACCATTACCTTTGACGAAACAAGAAAGAACCAGGTGCATAAAGATTTGTAACTTGCTTCGATCAAAAGGGCACATGTTTGAAGAGTCCCCCTTTATCATAGATGTGCTTGCATTTGCATCACATAAAGGGGACTATTTTAAAGAAATTGTGGCTGAACCACTAGCCACAATTAAAGGGGATTATGAGTTTCTTTCCCCCATTCAAACTATGGAAGAAATCATCCTTGAGCTGAATGGTTATGAAGAGGAAGTGCTGTCTAAGATGGATGATTGGTCAAATGGAAGCACTAGTACTTTTCCAATGAGTCTAAATGGACTCTAACAATGGAGCAGCTTCTTGGGAGGCAACCCAAGCTAAGTAATAAGGATTCTATCCACTATCTTTTTCTTTGTCTAATTTTGAGTTATTTTATTTGTTTAAGTTTTTTTAATTCTAGGTTGAAAATCCCAATGGTGTTTTAACTTTGTTTGTGAGTGTTTACAGAATAAAGTAAGTTTGAAGCTCAACATGTTGTCATGACTAGTTTGTAAGAGCAAAAGTAAGGAGAACCTAAGAAGTCAAGAAATCATCACACTGGATAGCATTGGACATTCTGATTTTTCTGTATTGATTGAGGCTCCAAATTATTCACCTCATCCCATGAGCACATTCTAAATTGAAAGAGATTTCCAACGAGTCCTTACACGTCCAATTTTGAGCTAAAATGAAGGAGATATGAATATAACAAGTTGGAAGAAGAACAGGGGGTGCTGAGCAGAATTGTTGACGTGACCAACACCACTATCACGAAAACTGAGGCTCCCAAACTCCTTAAAACCCATTTTTCTTCTTCCTTCTTTGCACTCTATCCGGCTATACTCATTCCCTCCAACCTTTGCAACTTCTAACCAATTTCAAATTCATTTCCCATTCACTCAATTCCTAAATTACATCCCTCCGCAATCCATCTTCATCACCTCCAAACTTCAAAACCCATCACACACCCACAAACTTACTATTCTTGAACCCCAACTTTCCATCCATCATTCCAAGCATCAAAGAAGAGTTACAATGGAAGAAATTTTTGTGCTATTGTGGAGTGATTTTTTTTTCCATCCATCACCTCCTAAATTTTTTTTTTGGTTCTTTGTGGATCATTGTTGATTGTGGAGTGATTTGCATGTATTGAAGGAGGTTTTGAAGAATCAAAACTCACTCATTTGAGGTGAAGGAAGTTGGTGCACACCAAGTTTTTGAGAAAATTCCAAAGCCACTTTCATGGCTCCAAAGAAGCAAAAGAGTGCACCAAGGGGTAGTACACCAATGTCAAGGTCTAAAAATCCTCAAGGATCCTATTCAAAGTGGCCGAGACTAGAAAGGGGAGTTCACTTTTCCCAACTCTCTCTATTGCCCTTTTACTTTATTGCTTCATTTTGCTCATTGCTGGACATTTAGGACAATGTTCATCCCAAAGTTTAGGGGTGTTTCATTTTGGTTGGTTTATCATGTCACACCCCACATGTTGCTCAAGATAACTTTGAGGATGAAATTTTCTTGTGGTTTTGTGGATGATTACTTTGTTTGATGTTTTCCAACTTACATCTTAGTTTTAGTTTTTTTTGTTAGTTAGAGTTTTTGTCCACACATACACTCAAAATAAATTGCATACATAAATTTGACATGCTTAGGACATATCGAGATCATTGGTAAACATGTTGATAGGTTTATTGAGCACTAATGTTGTATGATCCCTTTATCCTACCCATGCACCCAATTTTGATTGAAGAGTGTAAATAAGTAGCCTATATTGTGAAAAAAACCCATAAAATTTTCAAAAGTTTTGAAAACCTAAAAATAAAATAAAATTTGTAAAAAAAAAAAAAAATCTTTGAGTTAATTGAGTTTTGCTTTGAGTAGTTGTGACTTCAATGAGGGCCATAATTGAACCATTGAGACAATATTAGAGATAATAGGACTTAAAGCAATAGGTTATCTACAATAGGCTATTTAATTTGTTGATTTCTCAAAGCCCTTTGCACTTGGTCACTAAGTACCCTTGAAAAGCAATTTTTGCTTAGGTTAGAGAAGGTTTATGAGAATCCATCTATCTTTCATCTCCATAGGTTCTAGAACTTGTTCTATTATCACTTGAGGTGAAATCCACAGAGCAACCTGACAATTGAAAATGATAGGTCATCCTTGGAAAGTTTGTGCCTTTCAAGCTAACCCAATTAATATGCAAATGCATACTCCTCTAGTACCAAAATGTTGAGCTTTAAAGAGCCAAAATTATGTTCATAAGAACCAAGTTTGAAGCCAACAACCTTCCTATACATCACTATCCCTCAATAAAGAACCAAACTCACCCATAACATAAAGACTTGAACATAATTGAGAAATGTAGTGAGGAGCAAGTTTGGGGGAGTTATTTTTCCGTCGGTAAAATAACTCCAAATTGGTTGAGTTGAGTTAATTTGATAATCAAAAGAGGTTGGTGAAATGGAAGGAGGAAAAGAAAAAGAAAAACATAAAAATATCAAGAGGAAAAGAAAAAGAAAAACATAAAAATATCAAGAGGAAAAGAAACAAAATAGAATAAAAAGTCAAGGAGGAGTGAGTCTAGCCATGTAGTCTTCCTTCCCTGGAGTAATTAAATCCTAAGGGGTGTCTCAACACTTGGTACCCTAAGGCCAACTGATCTAGGAGCTACTAATCTAAAGCTCGCTAAGGGTTGGTAGAAAGCTTAAGGGGGTTTAGACATTGCACCACTCTAATAACCTTGTCCTGAAAAAAAAGACTTATTGGTGTTTGTTGAAAGAATGCAGAATTTGTGTATAGTTGAAAGGTGATATGAGGAGTATGGAATGAGATGAGAGTGTCATTGTGTTGATGGTGAGAATAGGGATAGAACATGAGCTGGGAATGGAGGAAAATATGTATGTTAGGGTAAGGTTTAGCCTAAAATAACTACTCAACTACCCCTTACCTAAGTCTTACATTACAAACCTATAAAGACCTACTTGATCTTGAGAGTTGTGTGTGCCTACATTAGTGGAGAGTGATAAGAACAACAAGCCTATGGAACCTAAATATACTAGTAGGAGATCTCGAACTTATCTCAATTCTCCTTAAACTTATCTGACTTGAAATTATTTTGGATATAGCGCGGAAGACCACACACACACACACTAATGAGAACCATGATCTAAAATTTGTCTATTATGATTATTATTATTAAATAAATAAATTATCTTGATCATATTCTATATTCTTGTTAGAGTAATTCTTGAGGCACATATCATATCGCCGGCAAAAAAGCTTGATTGCTCAATTTTAATTAAATAAAAATGAGTGAAATGAACTCTTCTCTTCCATTTGTAGGAATGATCAACCTTTCTTTTCTTTTCTTGAGACGACAAAACTTTTAAGTTTAGGGGTGTTTGATAAATTGTGAAACTCATCTATGTTTTGAGGATTCATTTCACATGATATTTTGAGTATTTTATATCCAAATTCATGTAACACTCATAACATTTCCTCTAAACTTGGTTTTGTAGGATTCTTGATGAAAAGCAAGTGATTTGGCAAGAAATGAGCATTATATTTCCAATAAAAGAGTCAAGCAGGTGTCTCACAGCGCATCACTAGGAAGATGAATTTTTATGTACCATCTGGAACATCAAATGGTTGAAATTCACCCATGGTTGCATTCTACATTTAAAGATCTTTCCAACGATACCTCACACACCCAAATCCGAGTTAAAATGAAGAAGTTATGGCCTCGACAGGTGGAGAATAAAACAAGTTGTTGAGTAGGAGATAATGTCACGAGATTGAAGTGATGTCGTGACTCCGGGATCAGCGATGTATAACTCTAAATCTTTGAAAAAACCAAAAATCTCCGAAAATTGTTATTTTGAGTTGTTTTCAAGCTCATTTCACCCTAGTACTATAAATACTCATTTTTTAGATTTTTAGGGCAACGAAGAAGGTGGGAGAACACCTCTCATAAGGGTTTCTCTCTCTAAAACCTTCCCATTTTTCAGCTTTTCTTTTTTTTAAGCTAGGGCTTATTTTTTTAGCCCATCTTTTCTTTTTTACCTTAGAGCAGTAGCATCCAGAGCGGAAGTTGGAGCTGGAGCTGGATCTGGAGCTGAAGCTTTTCAGTTTTCATCTCTTCTTTAGCTTTAGCTTAGTTTTGATTTTTATTAGATCTTAGAGTAGTTTTAAAGCAGATTTTTATTTGTATTGAAGAGATTTCGGGTGTTGTAGCGGTCGATTTCATTGCGTGAGGCAATTGAAGCTCCGAATCACGGTTGTTCTCTCACTCCTTATCTCTTGATTTCTTTCTTCATTTTTCTTACTTGTTGCTTGATTGGTGATGATTGGAATCCAGTAATGGAACATTAAACACCCTCATGGGGTGCGGATTAATTGTTGAACATTTAGATTTGTAGATTTTTAGTTTATTTTATGGGTTTGAAGACTAAATTTATATAATCGATATTGTTCATGTAATGAATTGTTCTAAGTATCAGTAGATTATACCCAAAAAGAGTTGTATTTGTGCTCTGATTTCCAGGAAGCCTCTAAGTGACACAGAGAATACCATACATGAGAGCAAAGAACGGTAACTTTGGGATATGATAAACTGATGTTTTTAGAACTAATACACTCTAAATATCACTATGATGAATCATAGTGATGTTAAAGCTACGACTTCAGGTTCCCTTCGGTGACAACGGTGTGTTCTTGAGGCATAAGGACCACCTAGTTATTTATTAGTTTAATATTTAAAGGTTTCATCTCAGTTTGGTAGAATAATTTTGATCCGTGTTAGCAAAGATTCTAATCAAGGAAAGTATTCCCTAGTGAATTACGGACTAAAATCTAGGTGTATTGGAGAAACGTGTTACCTTGTCTATAGGAGACAGAGATTGTCTTGATCCTAAGAAATGGTTACAGTGAAGTACTAGTTTAGGAAAACAACCGTCTTAAAAAGAGGATCAAATCTTAAAAGTAGTATTTAGACCCATTGACCTGGTTTAGGAATATGGTGTTCTAACTAGTGAAATGTATAGTGTCAAGAGGAATTCCAAGGCTATACTACCCTGCTCTTGGACAAAGGCAGAATCCACCTCACATATGTTGCAATGTCAAGGAAATGAAAGTTATTGTTAAATGATTGTCCCCATCCCTAGTGCCTCTCTTCATGCATTTTAGACTTTGGTAGTTGTCTAATCATTGATAGTTGATTAGTTTTTAAATCGGTTTTACTTTAATTCTAAATTGATCTTAGGTCTCATCATGTTTGGTCACCTAGATAGTGAATAGCCCTTGTACTCGAAGTGCTCAAATTCCAATTAGAGAAAACCTCCAAACCTCGTGGGTACGATATCCGGACTCCTAGAGTCCATTTTATTACTTGTATGACCCCGTGCACTTGCGAAAAGGGGTTGAGTGTTGATAATACTTTTCATTTAAGTTTGTTTGAGTATATTTACTTTTTCAAATCAGTTTTTGAGTATTTACCACATTCACTTCCTTTGACCATATTTTCATATATACATCATTGGTCATCAACAAGTTTTTGGCACCATTGTTGTGGACTGACGAGTCTTTGGTAGCCATGTTAAAAATTTATCAACATAATCCATTTCAACAATTCTGTACCGGATATGGAATAAAAACCATTTACTCCACTCCTCGGTATCCCTAGTCCAACAGCCAAGTCGAAGTCACGAATAAAACATTACTCGGTTATTTAAAGAAAAGGTTGACATCGACAAAAGGAAAGTGGGCAGATGAGCTCCCTATTGCACTCTAGGCATATTTCACAACTCTGAAATAGCCTATTGGGGAAACGCCCTATGCCTTGGCATTTAGAGCTGAAACTTTGATTCCCATTGAGTCCGGGCTTGAAACCCTATGCACTTGCGACACTTCCGACCTCTTTCCCGCCCTAGAGGAGCTTAAAGAAAAGAGAGATCGAGAAGCCATCAGAACTGTCGAGTACCATCGCCGAGCCTTTCGCCAAAAGGAGAAAATCATCAAGCCCAAGGCTTTCAATAAGGATGATCTTGTACTTTGACGCACTTTCGATGAGGGAAAACTGAAACCAAATTGGGAGGGTCCATTCATAATTGCTGATGATGGATCCAAAGGTGCTTACAGAATACAATCCCAGTGCGAAAATATGGAGGCACACCCCTAGAACTCGACTTATTTGAAGAAGTATTTCCAGTAGAGATGTTTATATCCTTGTTCTAGTGAGCAAATAAAAGTTTCTTTATTTCTCCATTTTAATGAGATGATAATTATGCGCCTTTGGCAGCTAGCCCTCGACAACTCAAGGCCTTAGGCAACATAAGTCCCTACAGGCTTTATTTCTCTATTTTAATGAGATGATTATTTTGTGCCTTTGGCGGTTAGCCCTCAACAACCCTAGGTGTGACGCCCCAAAACCAAGGGGGTCAGTTGACTGCAGATTAACTGCGGAAAATCTATATTCTCGTGTCGAGACTCATACACAGTAAAAATCGCCACTTGGGCCCACCATCAATACTCATCAAACATGTACCAACTATATTCCAGTCTGAAGTTACTTTATTACTCTTAATACAAATACATATTAAAATCTATATTCTAATATATATTATCCAAAAACATCAAAGCCTGCAAGTTTTCTTTAAAATCGGTCTCTAAAGCTCGTTTTCTCGAACACCCACTGTACTGAAAAAATGTTCCCTAAGCGAAATTGAACTATCGCCCGATAGTGGAATCACCTAAATGGGGTTACTCTCCACTAAGTGCATATCTGATGCTCGATTTAAACACATAAGTAAATCATTGATCCTACTTGAATGTCTACATACCCATTCCATGTCTCGAGTCCTCACAGCTCCTCACACTTGCCTAAGCCATGTATAGAGAAAAATATCATTTGAAACAAAAGCATTTGTGCTTGAAAATAAAGCTAAATTGTCGGTAAAATAGGACTACCCTCGGCGAGGTGGTTGGTAGGCTTTCCGAGCTTGATCATGGTCTTCATCCGAGAAATGATGCATTGGCCCATCTCAACCCAATTCTCGAGAAAATCATCTGTGAAATTCCTTTACAGCCATGTTCGTTTGAAAATTCATGTCATGCACTCACCTAAATTCGTTTACGGTGCATATGAAATGCATTATGTCATTTCAATCATTTTTATACAATATATCAATTATGCATATATTCACAAATTGTCACACCACATGTAATTTAACATGGATCAAACCATCACCAAACTAGCTCACTTGGGCAAATCATAATTCATCTCTAATAACATACACACAAATTATATTCCATATAATTGGGCAAATCTATCATCTCCAAGGCCTATACACTGAATTATATTCCATATAATTGTGACATCATATTAACACATCAAGTTTATACATTAACCTGTTAATTCCCTACACAACTCAATATATTCGTTTTAATATTTCAATAAATTATGAAACAAACGCGCGAGCAACCCTACACGATCCACGAATTGTCGAATGGGCTCAAAAAAATTCTCCAAAATTCCAGCAATTCGGTCCCAAGTTTGGACGATCAAGCGGCCGTTCCAGGCCTCAAACCAACGAAACATTTACAAAACACTTAAGCAAAGTGTAACTTCAGTGGAATGAAAACCCTACCTCACGGAGTTTGTCAAAACTCCAGCACTAATTACAATCCTGTGTAGCTCTCATCGCATTAAATCAGCTAACTGCCTTGATCGAAGCGGCTGCGGTCCGATTTTGATCTAAAAAAGAAGCAAGAGAAAGAAAAAAAATAAAAAAAATTCTCTCATCACGCTCTCTCTCTCTCCCCAGCCCGAAAATATCCTGCGATCCACCTTTTGACTTTTATCCCCTTTTTGATTGATTTTTCATTTTATTATTATTATAATAATATTATTATTATATTATTATTATTATTATTATTATTATTTAGATACATAACCTATATTGCCTCATTCAGTCCGTTTCTCTCCGAAAAATTTTATTTCTTTTCGGTTCGATTATTTTAAATGAGCTTTCACTTCATGTAGTTTAAAACTTTCGAGATTTTCGTAAAAAAATCTGTCGCGAAAATCATTGACGATTTATCGAAGTCGTAAAATATTAAGTATCTCGGAGTGTGAAACTTTTCTAGGTCACTAGATTTAATGAGGCAATTGCGGCCAGTCCGTTTCGTCATCAGAGATACAGAAATTTCGGTTTTCAGCAGAATTACCGTTTTACCCTTTTTCAGAAAAATTGAATTTTTCTCGGGTTTTACACTAGGCCTCAGGCATCATAAGTCCTTGCATGCGTCATTTCTCCATTTTAATGATATAATTTTTATGTGCCTTTGGCGGTTAACCCTCGACGGCCCTAGGCATTGGGCAGCATAAGTCCCTATAGGCGTTCTTTCTCCATTTTAATGAGATGATTATTTTGTGTCTTTGGCGGCTAACCCTCAACGGCCCTAGGCCTCGGGTAGCATAATTGCCTACATGCATTATTTCTCCATTTTAATCAGATGATTGTATGTGCACTGCGCTGGCCTTTACAAGCGGCCGTGAGCTAGGCCCGACATAGGTCCTGAGCATTGCTTCTCCGTTTAATAGGATGATTATACCTGACTAACAGCGGTAATATGATAAATGCTCATTTCATTCAAAAATAAAAACCAAAATGCAATGTCGAGGAATGACTACCTCCTTTAGTCAAGATGCATTTCCGCGTTGAACTGAGTGGCTGACTAAATCAACTTTTTTTGAAGAGGGGTGTTGGCACGGCCACATCAATGGGAAGCTGTTAAATATAATGAAAATAGGCTCAGGTGCTGGCCACCTTCGACTTTGAGTCCTCCTGTTGGTCCTGTTGGCCCTGACTCCACTACATTCTTTCGGTCAATAGACTGATCGTGGGTGGGCTCGGGGCATCCTCGAGGACAACTCTGGAAGTCACCTGGCTGACCATTCGGCCTCGCATATCTGGCCAATGCAAAGCTATCTTGTTTCTAATAAATACTAGGCGGTTGGCATGTATGAAGCTTACGATTAAAAACACCCACCTTCATTTCACGCGGCGTCTTGTGTTTTTATTTCCATTTGGTAGGTCCTTTGATCTTTTGCCAAACGATGATCACGCAATGCTTTTATTTTAGCTTGGTGAGAGATGTGCAACTCGAAGACAGTTTTCTGTAGTGTAGTCACATCCACCTGATGCTTTGACAACTTCTTCACCTTGGGGGCCAGAGCTAGAATCTCCTTGGCCAGATCGACCCACTTGAGCCGAGCTTCTTCCAACTCCTTCTCCAGTTATGGCACCCAAGAGTCTTCTTGCACCTTGTTATACATCTCTCAAGGCCCCTCTCTCAGATAGGACAAGCGACTTACTTGATGTTATCATATGTCATAATATTTCGCCATATAAGCGTCAAAAAAGCTCATATACGACAATTCTGATATCAGAAGAGGCTAACGTATTAATAGCAGTACAACAAGATGAAGGCCAGATCAGCCCCAAGGCCGCCAATCTTGAAGGGAGTGGCACATCGGCCCAATCTCCACCCTCTTAAGGCCTGCGGTCCATAGGCGCCCTAATGCGGGAGATCACCTCTCATTCAAGAGTCAGCCAAATGTGACTCTGAATAGTGTCAAGTCAACATCTGGCACCTACAGGGAAGGGAGGGGACGTCAGCCTTTCCACAGGTGGAGGGACCTTTGGAGAGGCCATCGCCTTCCCTGGAGATGCCATCGATTCTCGAGACGAATGAGGGATGAAAGGATACGCATCACCAACATCACCTCCCACCATCTCTCGGATGCTTCCTCAGTCAAGGAAGAAGAGGCTTACTGCAGGCCGTCTTTCGCTCGAAGCATCCCCGAGCCCTCAGCTTAGTCGCGGAGACCTTTGAAGATATAAACTCCTCACGAATAGTCGTACCTCCCAAAGATTTGATGGTGTTAGAAGATGTCTGAAGTCCCCCACGGAGCTCGAGAGGCTCAATACCTTTACCAATAAGTCAAATTGATCCGGACTTAGATCGTTGATGAGTTTCCCCCAACCTAAGGAACTTGCGCATGAAACCATCATAAGTGAGTTGGTTTGGTTAATTCCATTCGCTTGATGATCAGAACAGAGATGATGGTTGAGATCCCTACACCTCTGTGTCGGGATCCGTGTTCACAAACTCTCACGGGATCCTTTACACATCCCATGCCTTTAAGCAACTGAAAACTGACCGTGTGCTTTGTTTCTTTAGTTTGTAGGCACATTAATTACTAATTGTAACGATTTCGCGTCGGCAGCGAAGTAATACCTCCCAAGGTTATGTTGCTTAAGGGTATATGCATAAAGAACCTCTTCCAAACCTAAACGCACATCATATTTTCTATTTAGTGCACATGCCCACCATAGGAACTGGATAATGTTCATAGTGGACGGGATGGGTCGGGTGAGTCTTAAGCGAAGTGACAAGGGGGGGCATAATCCTCGCTCAATATGAATCTTTGGCCGATGGAGTAAATTAATTCCACCTCGATCTCATACGTAGTCCAAGTAAAACAAGGTTCGAGGAGGAAGAAACCCGGACATTGGAAGGGTATAAAATTTCTTCCAAAATGAATCTACCCGAGACTCCCCAACAGGTCTGAGCCATTTTATGACTCTGTTAGCAGCCCAGCGGCTAGGCGTCCTCGAGAAGAAGTTGAGGCGAACCTCGTCTCGGCTTCCCACATTGTATCTTCCTTCCTAGCCGTCCTCTAAATTACCTCTATCACCGTCTGAAGCTTGAGAAAAATCCATTAGGGTATCATCAGGCCTTAAGGGAGAAGACCAAAAAGGGACAAAAAAAAAAAGACAACGCAAATGTAGAGACCACCAAATGGTGAATCTCTGGACACCAAAGGCTAACAACTCTTTGATTTTCCAATTCAAAGTTCATCTTTACCTTCCAATGGTTACAGAACAAGGATCAACAGCCATGCAAAATACACTAGTACAGAGGAGCTACCCAGGAAAATGCAAAAACATAACAAAAAAGCTCTTTGATGACGCATGCAAGAAGTCCTTCAAAGGAGAGCTGGGAAGATATTTAAACTCAAACATGGGCAGAACATTCAAAATCAGTATTAAGTGCACCGGTTATGTTAGTAAACACTCTAATTGCAAGACCGTATCCAGAACCACCACCTGTGTAAAACGAAATCGTGGAACTGTCAAGGCAATAATGGCTTTTTGCAACGCATGAAGACGAAAGAATCTAGCGTCATTCCAACCCTAATGGCTTGAAACGACACTAGGGGGCTAGTGGAATGGGATATGTTGAACCTCACGTGACAGTCATGTGGATGGCCCAAACTCAACAGAGACTCGTTTGATAGGCGACTCATGAAGGTTAGGCATGCTACCATCTCAGTCACCTCAGGCATCAAAACACATAAGATCAGGCGCTCAATTAAACAAGTCGTCTCAGGCACCAATAACAAACAAATGGGACACGTTGTGTTATTCACCACGACAAGCATTATGTGTAACGTCCCAAAAATAGCATTTTCATTTTATTATTTTACTTGATAACATTTTCCGCTATTATAAATTTTTATTTTCTTTATTCGATATTTTATTGGTTTTCAGTGATAAAAATAGAGGTTTTTAAAGTGAGAATTTGCATAGTGGATTAGTGCACCCCAAATTAAGTCCTAGTAGTTTAATGATATGTTTAGGGTATAACACAAGTTAAATTTGAATTTTTCGGAATTTAAATGGTAAGTAAAAAATAAAACCAGAATTAATACAAAAGTCAAGGTTAAAATAGTAATTGTCAAATGAGGACCCAAAGGTCATAAATGAAGAAGAGTATATGCCAAAGTAAAAATGTGATAAGTTGTTGTGCAAATAAAATGGAAATGAAAAGCTTTAATACAAAAATTTGAAATTAAGTCAAAAATGCCTTTACTCAAAACATGGCCTTGTACATGAAAATGATATAAGACCAAATCTTGTCTTGTAAGGGAAAAACTTTATTTTGGTTTTGGGGAGAGCTTAGGGCTACAATGCTTGTGGGGATGAAGTCCAAATTTGGTTTTATTTACTTCATTTTGATTTTCAGGTTCTGTCGATCGAAAGGAAATAAGAAGGAAGAAAGAAAGCTAGTGAAGATCAAGGTTAGGAACCTCATACACCTCTTTGATTGTGTTTGGTTTAGTAAAACCTAATTTTATATATATTTGTTTGAGTTAGAGTTCAAAGCCTTTTTGCTTTGATTATGATTGGTTTGGTACAGTATAAAGGAAATGTTGGGGTTTTAGAATCTTGTGAAATTTTCCAAAACACATGTTTTTGTTTTGGCCTTAACTTGGTCATTATTTATCCAAATTTAGTGATTCAAATTTCTAGGAAAACTAGACTTCTAGAAGAACAATTTCCTTGAAATAAGTATGTTCAAATTTGGACCCCATTGGACCCATAAATATGTCAAAGTGAAGCTCTATTTATGTGCAAATTCTGGTTCTGGTTTGGTACAGTTTTGGTGTTTTTGTATAGTTTTGGTATTTAGGTCATAAGTTGAGTTTCACTCATCCAAATTAAGTGATTCAAATTTCTGGGTAAACTAGACTTCTAGGAAAACAAATTTTCTTGAAATAAGTGTATTCAAATTTAGACCCCATTGTACCCAGAAATTCATCTAAAGAGGCTTCATTTATAGGAAAGTGCAGTTACTTGTTTTAAAATAGAGTAGTGCAGTTGTTTAGAACATATCTTGAGTTGATTGCTCGAATTGGATGATTCCAATTTCTAAATAAAATAGATTTATAGAGGAACATTGGACTTGAAGGAAGTTGGGTAAAATATGGCTTATTTGTTCCTATAAAATTTTACAAGTGAATGTGTATTAGGTAGAAATCAACCCTAACAAAAAACACTAGCATGCACGGTTGATATTTTCTGTTTGTGATGTATTAGGGGTTGGTGATGAGGAAACCTAAATGAATGGAGGATTCAAGGATGAGAGTCAGGAATGACAACCTTTTTGGTTTGTTCTTCTCATTTCTTTTCTTATTGTAGCTTTGTATTGGATTTGTAAAACCCGGGAAAATTCTAATTTTTTGAAAAAATGTAAAATGGTCATTTCGGTAAAAATCTGAAATTTTCTGAATCTAGGATGATGACAGTTTCACCATTGGAATCGTCTCGCGAGAAATCTAGCTACTACATCGAATTTCGCCAGTGAGACGATTGGAATTTACGTTTTTCGAAGCACGTAGATAGAGTGCTGTCAGCGGCTGCGTAAAAGATATGTGATGTGACAAAAGTCACCTATTACATATACTCATGTGACGCATGTTGCATGATTAGAAAAATTATGAGATGAATGGCTTAGATTAAGTCATGTGTCAAAAATCCAAGACTTAAAAGGACATGGAGGGAATTATGGAAAAGTTAAATGAGGATAAGACAAGAATTGAAATAGTTTTGATCTCCATTTTTGAAGAACAAATGCGATAGGTCTTGAAGCAGTTTCTAGAGAGAGAAGGAGCCTTTCTCTCTAGATTTAGTGTTCGGATGTCGGTTCTAAACCGGGCAAGAAGCAAAGTCGATCTGTGAAACTACGTGTGGACATCGATTTGGTGGAGTTTAGAGCAAATCCAGTAAGGATCTTTTCCTACTTGTGTTGTTCTTTGGCTAGAGTCATATAAAATGGTTGGGAGAAATGTTACGAAGAGCTTAGATTAGCCGTGTTTTGGTCTCAAACATTTTGAGTAAGTGGGAGAAAATCCCCATTGTTGTGGCGTGAGCAAATTCTGACCAGGGTTTCAGCGTTCAAGTGAATCAATGACATGATTTTTGGTGTGATTTTTATGATGTTGAGTGATTCAAAATGAATTCTTTGTGTTTGTTAATTAGCATTGTGATCTAATTTTGGTATTATTGATTGTGAATTTGCATAACTGGGATTTATGTGGATTAATTATGTTAGTATATACATGTTTTATATATTAGCATGAGTTTGTTGGGATTTAGCGTAATGCGTTATAATAACTTGGGCACCACAGAATGTGGGAGTGAGTGCATGACCTTGAAGAGTTGGAAAGCGAAAATGTTTGTGAAAAGGAATTCCGACAGGAAGATTTTCGAAGAATTGCATGGAGAATCGTCCAACATATCACTACTTGGATGAGGACCGTGAAATTTGTTTGGAGAGTTATCCAGCCAACGAGTGCACTTGCCAAGGAGAGGTAGTCTAATGTATTCTAGAAATTCAGTAGTGAGTTTTCGAAACAAAAGCTTTGTTTTGAAAGCTTGATATTTTACTCGCGTGGTGAGGCATATGTGAGAAAGTCGGTGAGGACTTCCGGGAGACATGAATTGGTCATGTAGACATTGGTAGAGATAAATGTAATTGCTTGGATGTGGTGTTTGCCATACTTGTGTGCCTTGGGTGGGGAGTAGCACGTAGGAAATTATCTCTATTGGGCTTTGTTCACCTGTCGGGGATCAGCTGGCCCCAGTGCAGTGCTCTCAGGAGACGGTGCTCACTAGAGCCGTGTTTGCAGAAGAAAGTAGGACATCTTTGGCGTGTCATTACATATATGTATTAGGGATTGTACATTTCTAATATATATTGGAATTAAGGAGTAATTTATGCTCTTGACCCTTCTATATCAGTTGATGCACATTTGTGAGTATTGATGTGGGGAACCCAGTGGCGCTATTTACTCGCATGGGGTTCTGTGTGGTCATTGTTAATTGTTGGGACGGGTTTGTACCTTGGGTAGAACTCGTCTGAAAGGCTACGGATTTTTAGTGAGTGGTGTCGGGTTGCAGGCATCCTGATGTCCGCGGGTTGACGGGTTGTCAACGGACCCCGGGTTTAAAAATCAAAGTTTGTCAAAGAAATCAGGAGGTTACATGGGAAAATTTGCATGTATTAGCTGTTTTTAACCATAAACAAATTTATCTTAAGTGATTGGGAAAATGATTGCAAATGGATTGCCATGAAAACTACATGAGCGTCAAAATGTGTTTATTGGGGTATATATGTATATACAATATTGTAATTTACTATGTCTAAGTATTAATGCCCTTAAGAGAATGTTATCCATCATATTCGAGTTAAGGATAGATTGGTATACTAATAAGGGTCAATGTAATAGTACTACGAACGAAATGATTTATAGTGGCATACTGATCCATAGCCCAGCGAAACAATATCGGCAGTGTACACAAAATGAATTTGTAAATAATCAGTCAACAGCCCAGTGGGACCGTACTGTGTTATTAAATGTTTTTTTTTATACGTAGTAGCCCTACTTAGGATCGTACTAGTGATTCGTTATCTATGCCAAAGAAGTCATGGTTAATTCGTAGACGAGCTTATAAGTAAATGTGAAATATAATTGAGTTTTGAATGAAAAATTTACATATATATTGTTTATTGCATTGACCATTGAAAATGTGTCAAAATGTTGTTTTCGAAAAGATACATATTTTGTATTTGATTGAAATGAGGATATAAATGCGTAGACCTTCATGCTTGAAAATGTTTAGTGTGTTGTTTTATCGTGTGTAGTCTTGAGTGAATAGGAGCAAGATCAAAGAGCGAAGTAAAACCGGAGTCATCATCAGTGTGCGAATTATAAGTAAATGCTCCATCTCATGCATACATTTCATTTCAAAAAAAAATCATGTAATTGTTTTACATTGCAAACAAAATGTATAAATCTTCATGAGAAGAGTATATTTTGACTTACGTTTAGACATGAACTACAATGTTTTGTAAATGATTTGAAAAAGGCAAGAAATTTCGTCTAGTATAAATGTGAGAATTGAGAAAATGATGGTCTCTCTACCATGATTGATGTATATTTTTATATATAATGCGTACTAGTCATGAGATCATATTTTCATACATACATAAATATGATTTAAATGGATATTAAATATCACATCAAAAATAAGTATATGAAATGTGTTTTACAGATAAATGGATTTAGTGGTCCGCGTCCTAGGGTCCTGTCTAGTCGTCGAGTCTGGGGACGGGACATTATGCCACAATTAATATATAACATAAGCGTTATATATTAAGTGTGGACCACTTATAACTGTTCACCTTATAACTACCCACCTCAAAACCATCCACGATGTATCCCCCATAGTTATATAACACATGAACTTGTATCCAACAAGGGGGGGACTTTAAGCGTACTAAATTGAAGTAATACAAATTATTTTGGAAGAATTCAAGTCAACTCACGGCCAAGTGAATCGTTTTCATTACAGGAATATGTAATAAGAAGAGAAAATTCATTCCATTTCTCGGTATTTCCACATTTGAATGTTTAAAAGAATGAAGATTATAAATTAAAAATTCCTTATATGTATATATAATTAGCATTTATGTTTTTTTTTAAACAACCATTTATGTTAAATTAGTAACGTTTGGTAGAGCTTATCTACAACTTATTTGAGTTTATATTCTCACGTAAGCACTTTGAATAAAAATTCCATGCGTTTGGAAAAGCATAAGAAAATAACTTATGACCTCCTTATAAGCTCATTTTAACTTATTTCAGTAAGCTTCGTGGACAAGCTATAAAAAAAAAGCTTAAAAAGGATTATACAAACTTAGAAACTTATCATTTTGTTGACAATATTGTCTTGAAAAAAATTGAAAATATATAAAATAACTTTCAAAAAATTGTGTAAAAAATAGGTAAATTTTTTTGAAAATTAATGTGAAAAATATGAAGATAATTTTGAAAATAGAAAACAAATTACGAAAAAAAATATCATAAAAATAGGTAATGCTAAGACGAGAAAATTCTAATTTTCGGAAAAGATAAGCAGTAAATTCGGTAAAAATCCAGGAATTTTCTAGATCTCGGATGATGAAACGGACTTCACCGTTGGAATCGTCTACATGAAATCTAGCTACCACATCGAATTTCGTCGAATTCCAAGACAATCGAATTTGCACGTTTTTCGAACCTTAGGGTATCGGGTCTTAGTAAAGCTAGTTTGAGAGACATGTGATGTGTGAAAGTCACCTGGCTACATCTCTTTCTTGTATTGCATGTTGAAGTAGAGATGATGGAAATGGGCCCAGCTAGATAGTGCCAAAGTGTCAATCTAGAATAAGAACATTATGGGAATTTTGGAAATGTTTTATGATAATGAGACAAAAGATGAGCAGTGTTCATCTTCTTGATTAAAGATAAAAAATGCTTGAGGAAATTTGGAAATGGGGATGCGTAATTTGGATATTTGATTTTTAGAGAGAGAAGCACATTCTCTCTAGATTTCGCCAATCAGACAGTCGGTTCTCGAGCAAAGTAAAGTTGCTCTGTGGCGAGAGACTACAGCGTGGGCCATAGATTAGTGAGTTCCGACAACTCCAAGAGAGTAGGGGATCTTTCACTGCGTTAATGCTGTGACCAAATAGCCATGTAAATGAATTTAAGATGTTAAAGGCTTGTTTTGCCTTGAATGGCTTCGATCTCAAAAGCTTTGAATCTAGTGGATAAAATTCCTATTTGTGGTCGTGAGCGATGGCAGGGGTTTCAGCACATTCCCGTGAATAGTGACACTAAATTTTTGGTGTGAAAATGTGTTTGGTTGAGTGATTCAAAATGAATTGCTCGTGTTTATTAATTAGCCCATGTGAGCTAATCTTGGTGTAATTGATTGTGAAATTGCATAACATGTTTTATGTGATTTAATTATGTTAATATATATGCATGTGAAAATATTAGCATGAATGTGTTGGAATTGGCATCATACATTCCATATGCACTGGGGCACCCTAGAATATTAGGAGTGAGTGCATGAAAAGAAATTGAAATAAAAACGAAAATGTTTGTGAAAGGAATTTCAAGGAAAATTTTCCGAAGAATTGCCTTGGAGAGTTGTCCAACAGATCACTTCGGATGAGAATGGTAGCATTTCGGAGAAATATCGACGGTCGCCTCGGAGGGTAGTCAAATATTTTGCAAAATTCGATAGTGAGTTTTAGGAACAAAAACTTGTTTTGAAAAGCGTGATTTTACTCGTGTTCGGCTTAGGCATATGTGAGGGGAGTCGGTGAGGAGCTCGGGACATGGGATTGGTCATGTAGACGCTGGTAGGTTCATTAAGTAGCAGATGTGATTGTTTGTCATGCATGTGCATAGGTGAGGTAACCCATGAAAATTATCTCTATTGGGCTTTGCTCCTGCACATCGAGATCACCATTTAATTTATAGGGTGTGCACGAGACCGGCGCTCATTTAGAATCGCGTTTTAAAAGAAAGCAGTTAGCTGGTATTGATTTTGTATAACATGTATTAGAATTGTGCATTTTAATATATGTTGTATTAAGAGTAATGTAAAAACTCTTGAACCATGTAATAGCTTTGGTTGGGATATGTATTTGTGAGTATTGATGCAGGGGCCAAGTGACCATTATTTTACTTTCGCATATGGGCCTTGTGTGGTCATTGATTATTGGGACGAGGTTGTATTTGGGTAGAGCTCCATGTCTGAAAGGAGACTGCGCCGATTTTCGTGAATAGTGTCGGGTTACGGACACCCACAGTCAGCGGGTTGGGTTGTCAGGACCCCGATTTTGGGGCGTCACGGCTTGGTATCGGGGCTTAAGTATTACAGAATACTGCAGGGCTTGAGGGGTGGGTTTAGGCCATGGTCATAAGGTGTAAGAACAATCACGGCTTAGTATGGCTCGATGTTGGGGATCTTGGAAGTAGCTTAGTATCAATAAGTTAGGTATCTGGTTTACCTAGGACTTGATGGGAAACGGGATAGATCATGCATCCTTGTGCATTTTGGTGAATAAAATGTGATGTGTGATTGAATTGTGTGGTTTGTATGCTTGGTGAGTAGCATAGGAAAGATGTTGAACACTAGGGTCGAGAAAATGTAACCTTAGGTGTTCGAGAAATTTTGGACAAAATGGTCCAAAATTAAATGAAAAAAAAAATGATGTGAAGAAAATTTTTTCTAAGGTTTTCTGATAATGTAAAATTTGGAAAAAATGGATAAATAAATTTCAAAAAAATTTATTTGGTTTCTTGGAAATTGAAAAAAAAATTTTTTGATGGTTTCTGATGTTTGGAAAAAAATGAATGAAAACGGTTTGGCAGCTAGATGGACTCTTTGCCCATTTGAGTCCGCGATCTGATGGAATTGTATCGACGACATGCGATCCTAAGCGTGCAACTTGGGCGGAGGAGTGTGCCACGATCTGATCGTGACGGGAGCGGGGGCAGCCGAAGTGGGGATGGGTCACCCGCCACAATCAATTATCGTGACGGGAGGCGGCTGGCTGCGAGGGCGTGTCTCGATACGAATGGGCGTATCGTGACAGGCACGCGTCTTGGCCACTGGGTTGTGTCGCGATAAAGATGCGACACGGCCAGGGGAAGAGCTGCGATACAACGCAGGGAGAGAGCAGGGAGCGCGCAGGGGCGCGTGCATGCGCGCAGCGATCTGATCGCCCGGGCTGTACGGCGCGAGTGTGCGCACGGGTGCAGGCGGGGTGTCTGCCTGGTGCACCTAACCCCGATTTGGACTCAGTGCCTTTGTTCCTAGAATCCAGCATTTGGGACACTATTCATGAACCTTTGTTCATAGGCCTTTATTTAGTTTCAAAAAAAAATTAATAAAATCAAATCAAATCAAATCAAATCTTTTAAAGGAAATTTTCTAAAATAATATTTTTGTTGTTGATTTTGATTTGATATATTGAATTATCGTCTTGCATTCCCTATGAATGCATGGACATTGTGCATAAAATATTTTTTCTGTATAGGAATAGTGTCTCGAAATTTTGTGTTTATGCCTTAGAATCTTGCGTGAATTTTAACGCCATTTAACATGTGTAGATGGCTAGTCGAGGGCGGGGTCGTAGAGGTCGTCCTCGGGGTGATAGTCGAGCACCTGCTGATGTTGTTGTGGGGCCTTTGTTGAGGAGCATGCAAGTGATATTGCGTTCTTCTTTGTGCCTGACTAGTGTAGCGGTGGCGGGAGGTCAAGTAACCTCCGGAGGTTTAGGGCACATTAATCTCGACGTTCACGGGAGGGGAGATCCGATGGTTGCATACCATTGGTTCATGCAGGTCGAGAAGGTGTTGGAGGCTATGGAGATTACCTCTGACACTGCCAGGATTAGACTAGCTGCGTTCCAGCTAGAAGGTGAGGCCCAAGTATGGTGGAATTGGGCAAAGACCTCTAGAGACCTAGAGGCAATGACATGGGCAGAGTTCCAAGAGTTGTTCATGGGTAAGTATTTTCCGGATACTGCGAGACATGCGAAGGCTCAAGAGTTCCTAGAGCTGAAGCAGGGGACGATGAATGTGATGGATTATGTGGCTAGATTCCGCGAGACTGCTTAGGTTTTACGATGACTACGTGGCCACGGACATGGCCAAATTCAGGAGATTCGAGAATGGGCTGAAGTTGTCCATTCGGGGCAGGATTGTAGGACTTCGCCTCGGGACATGGACTCCATGGTTGGGACTGACCACGACCGTAGAGATTGAGGATGCTCGGAGCGCTCAAGATGCGGGTGTTATTAGCAAGAGGAAGGAGAGTCAGTCTTCTTCGAGTTCAGGAAAGAAGCAGAGGGCTTCTAGTTCACGAGGTTCGAAGTCCGCGGCCATCGAGGCTAAAGGGACATATCGAGTTCTTGGTCGAGTACGGACGGATGGTGTCTTTATCATTGCCCGGCCCAGCCGGACATATGAGAGGGATTGCCCAGAGACGGGGATCAGGGTTTAGGACAAGCGCTATCCCCCGGTCGGTGTTAGGACGGAGAGGATACAATATATTCCTCCTGAGACGGTCTGAGGCGGAGGAGCGGGTTTTGTTGGGTGCACGGGCACCTCCGTTACATAGGCAAGCCGAGAGAGGCCAGGATTAGGGACCCGAGGCAAGGCTGAGGCCCACGGGAGAAGGACGTCGAGGGGTTCGGGCGTGTCCTCGCCATCCACCTGGGTGATCGTGGATCAGCCCGATTCTCCCAATGTTTTCTTTATCCTTTATGGGCCAGAAGTGTTATTGATTCACAGTGTATTTCATTCATTCTTTGCATCATTTGCTTGATAAAGTTAGGCTTAGAGGTTGAGACAGAGGGCCTTTGTATGTGAGTTATCCACAGGGTTAGAGGCGAAGATAGGGATGATATGTCGTGGTTGGGGTTAGAGATCTAGGACTCACACTCACAGGTGGACTAGAGGATCATGGACATGTAGTTCAGCGTCATCCCCAGGGATGGATTGGGTGAAAGCTTACGGGGTGCGTCATTGATTGTGACGTAAAGTTCCTTTATCAGGACAGTTACTCGTGTTGTGTTTCGAATGACATGATGATTTTGCCACAGGAGCAGTGTCGAGTCAGTGTCGGGGACCCAGTGTCGGGGTTTAAGCGGGTACTCATTAGTAATGAATTATTTTGGAAGGAATTCAAGTCCTTTCCACGACCGAACGAAAATCGTTTTCATTACAGGAATATGTAATAAGAAGAGAAAATTCATTCCATTTCTCGGTATTTCCACATTTGAATGTTTAAAAGAATGAAGATTATAAATTAAAAAAATTCCTTATATGTATATATAATTAGCATTTATGTTTTTTTTTAAACAACCATTTATGTTAAATTAGTAACGTTTGGTAGGAAAACCTCTCTGACTTATTTGAGTTTATATTCTCACGTAGAGTACTTTGAATAAAAATTCATGCGTTTGGAAAAGCATAAGAAAATAACATGACCTCTATATAAGCTCATTTTAACTTATTTCGAGTAAGCTTAGTGGACAAGCTATAAAAAAACCTTAAAAGAAGTTATACAGAAAACAAAACTTATCATTTGTTGACAATATTGTCTTGAAAAAAATTGAAAATATATAAAATAACTTTCAAAAAATTGTGTAAAAAATAGGTAAATTTTTTTGAAAATTAATGTGAAAAATATGAAAAGATAATTTTGAAAAATAGAAAACAAATTTAAAAAAAATATGTAAAAATAGGTAATGTAAGACCCGAGAAAATTCCAATTTTCGGAAGATAAAGCAGTAAATTGGTAAAATCGGAATTTTCTAGATGTCAGATGATGAAGTGGACTTCACCGTTGGAATCATCTCGCGAAATCTAGCTACCACATGAATTTCGTCGGGTGATTCAAGACAATCGAATTTCCGTTTTGAGGCCTGCCAGGGTATCAGGTCTTGTCGCGGTTTAGAGACATGTGATGTGACGAAAGTCACCTATTACATGTACTCTTGTGACACATGTTGCAAGAGTAGAGAGATGATGGAAATGGACGGCCTAGATAGTGCCAAGTGTCAAAAATCTAGAATAAGAACATTATGGGAATTTTGGAAATGTTTTTTATGATAATGAGACAAAAGATGAACAGTGTTCATCTTCTTCAATTAAAAGACCAAAAAAATGTGAGGGGCTGGAAATGGGGATGCAGTGGCTGGATATTTGATTTTTTAGAGAGAGAGCACATTCTCTCTAGATTTTATTGTCGGACCGTCGGTTCTCGTGAGCAAATAAAGTTGCTCTAGCGGCGAGGAGCTACGCGTGAGCCTTAGATTTAGTGAAGTTAGGCAACTCAGGTAGGGATCTTTTCCTACTTGCGTTAATCTTTGGCTAATAGCCATGTAAATGGTTAGGAATGTTCTGAGGCTTGTTTTAGCCGTAAACTCGGTCTCAAAAGCTTTGAATCTAGTGGAGAGAGAAAGAAAATTCCACATTTGTGTGGTCGTGAGCGGTAACGAGGTTTCAGCATTCACGTGAATAAGCTGACACTAAATTTTGGTGTGAAAATGTGTGTTTGGTTGGTGATTCAAAATGAATTGCTCGTGTTTGATGAGTAGCCATGTGAGCTAATCTTGGTGTAATTGATTGTGAGAATTGCATGCATGTTTATGTGATTTAATTATGTTAATATATATGCATGTGAATATATTAGCATGAATGTTGGAATTGGCATCATACATTCCATATGCCTTTGGGGCACTTACTGGGATATTAGGAGTGAGTGCATGAAGAAATTGAAATAAAAGCGAAAATGTTTGTGAAGAAAGGAATTTCCAAGGAAAATTTTCCGAAGAATTAGGCAGAGTTGTCAGCGAATCCGCCGGATGAGGACCATAATTTGTTTGAATATCCGACAATTCGCCTCGGAGGTAGGTAATATTTTTACCAAAATTCGATAGTGAGTTTCGAGAGCAAAAGCTTTTGTTTTGAAAGCGTGATTTACTCGTATTCGGCAGGCAGCCTGTAGAGAGTCGGTGAGGACTCGGGACATGGGTTAGTCATGTAGACATTCAATTAAGGTTCATTAAATTGCTTGAATGTGATTGTTTGTCAGCCATGTGTGCACTTAGGTGGGGAGTAACCCATGTAGAAAATTATCTCTATTAGAACTGCTCACCTGGCCGGATCACCATTTCAGGTATAGGGAGTGTGCACGAGGACAGCGCTCGCTAGAGGTCGCGTTTTAAAAGAAAGCCAGATTGTGGCTTTGGTATTGATTTTGTATAACATGTATTAGAATTGTGCATTTTAATATATGTTGTATTAAAATGTGTAAAACTCTTGAACCATGTAATAGCTTTGGTTGGGATATGTATTTGTGAGTATTGATGCAGGGGCCAAGTGACCATTATTTTACTCGCATGTAAACCTTGTGTGGTCATTGTTGATTATTGGGACAGGTTGTATTTGGGTAGAGCTCCATGTACAAAGGGACTGCGCAGATTTTAAATGAATAGTGTCGGGTTACGGACACCCACAGTGTGCGCGGGTTGACGGGTTGTCAACGGACCCCTTTAGTTGCGTCACGACAGTATGGAGCTTAAGTATCACGAATGCCTGGGGCTTGGGAGGTGGGTTTAGGCCATGGTCATAAGGTGTAAAAACATCACAGCTTAGTATAGCTCGATGTTGGATACTAGAGTATAGCTTAGTATCAATAAGTTAGGTATACGGTTTACCTAGGACTTGATGGGAAACAGGATAGATCATGCATCCTTGTGCATTTTGGTGAATAAAATGTGATGTGTGATTGAATTGTGTGGTTTGTATGCTTGGTGAGTAGCATAGGAAAGATGTTGAACACTAAGAATTAGAAAATGTAACCTTAGGTGTTCGATAATTTTTGGACAAATAGTCCAAATTAAATGAAAAAAAAAATGATGTGAAGAAAAAAAAATTTTTCTAAGGTTTTACAATGTGTAAAGCTGGAAAAAAATGGATAAACTAAATTTCAAAAAATTTATTTGGTTTACTGGAAATTGAAAAAAAAAAAAAAAAATTTTTTGGTGGTTTTCCAATAGCTGGAAAAAAAATGAATGAAAAAAAAAAATGGTTTTGGCAACTAGATGGGCCTCTTTGCTTGGTTGGGGTCACGTCTGATAGGTGGCTATCGTGACATGCGATCTGGGGCGTGCAACTTGGGTTTGGAGGGTGTGTCACGATACAATCGTGAGACGAGGAGCGAGGCTTAAGCGGCGGGGATAGGTCACCCGCCACAATCAATTGTCGTGTGAGGAGAGAGCGCTGGGTACGTTGAGGGCGTGTCTCGTCACAGATGGGATATCGTGAGGCCGCGCGTCTTGGCCAGCTGGGTTGTGTCGCGATAAAGATCTGACACGACGGGGAAGAGGCGTGATCTAATGCGGGGAGAGGCGAGGGGCGCCGAGGCGCGTGCATCTTGTATGGCGATCTGATCGCCCCGAGGCTGCAACCTGTGTGATGTGCACACGAAATTTGGGCGGGGTGTGCACCCAGTTACTTTAACCGATTTTGGACTCGATTACCTTTGACCTAGGGTCTTTGTTGGGACACCTATTCATGAACATTCATGGGCCTTTGTTCACGAGTTTTCAAAAAAAATTAATAAAATCAAATCCAAATCAAATCAAATCTTTAAGGAATTTTCTAAAATAATATTTTTGTTGTTAGTTTGATTTAAATATATTGAATTATCGTCTTGCATTCCTGTAAATGCTTGGACATTGTGCATAAAATATTTTACGTATAGGAATAGTGTCTCGAAATTTTGTGTTTATGCCTTAGAATGCGCATTGAATACAACTTGCCATTTAACATGTGTAGATGGCTAGTGGGGGCGAGACGTAAGTCGTCCACGGGGTATTGGTCAAGCACCATCAGTATTTGACCAGCAGGCCTTTGTTGAGGGTACATGCCAAGTATTGCGGCTCTTCTTTGTGCCTGAAGCTAGTGCAGCGGGTGGCGGGGAGAATCAGTAACCTCCAGAGGTTTAGGGCACATTATCTACGGCGTTCACGGGGAGGAAGTCCAGGTAATTGGCATACCATTGGTTCATACAGGTCGAGAAGGTATTAGAGGCTGTGGATTACCTCGACCTTTGCCCGGGATAGACTAGGCTGCGTTCCGGCTAGAAGGTGAGGCCCGAGTATGGTGGAGCTGGGCAAAGACCTCTAGAGACCTAGGGGGCAATGACATGGGGGCGAGTTCGAGGAGTTGTTCATGGGTAAGTATTTTTCGGTCTGCTTGAGACATCACGAAGGCTCGAAGTTCCTAGAGTGACGAGGGGGACGACTATTTGTGATGGATTATGGCTAGATTCACGGAGCTAGCTGTTTCGGTGACTACGTGGCCACGACATGGCCAAGTGGGAGATTCGAGAATGGGCTAAAGTTGTCCGTCGGGGCGAAGTGTAGGACCGCCTACGGGACATGGACTCGTAGTTAGGATATTGCCACGACCATGAGAGAGGTGAGGATGCTCGGAGCACTCGGAGATGCGGGTGTTAGTAGCAAGAGGAAGGAGAGTCAGTCTTCTTCGAGTTCGGGGGAAGACGGAGGGCTTCTAGTTCCACGAGGGGTTCGGGGTCGCGACATCCAGAATTTGCAGGGGCATGCTCGAGTTGCCCGGTCGAGTACGGACGAGATAATTGTCTTTATCATTGCAGCGGCCGGGACATATGAAAGTTGCCCCGAGAGACGAGGGGATCAGTTTAGGACATGTTGTCCCGGTCGGCGTTAGGACGGAGAGGATACAATATATTCCTCCGCAGGCCAAATTACGGGCCCAGGCAGTTTTAGTTTCGAGGAGGCTGCACGGGCACCTCGGGTTACATAGGCAAGCCCAGAGGCCGGGTTAGGGGCAGAAGCCCGAAGAGGCGAGAGGCCCACGGGAGAGAGACGTCGGGGTTCGAGCGTGTCTTAGCCCATTCGCCATCACACCTGGGTGATCAGTGGATCGACCACGGTCTCCCGAGGTATATTTTCTTATCTACTTTATGGGAAAGAGTGTTATTTGATTACAGTGCCGCGTCGTTCATTCTTTGCATCATTTGTGATAAAGTTAGGCTTAGAGGTTTGGACAGAACCTTTGTGTGAGTTATCCTAGGGATTAGAGGCGAAGATAGGGATGATATGTCGTGGTTGCGAGTTAGAGATCTCGGGGCTACTCCACGAGTGGGTAGAGAGGATCATGGACATGTCGAGGAGTTCGGCGTCATCTGGGGATGGATTGGCTGAAGCTACGAGTCGTCATCGATTGTGAGCGTAAAGGGTTCACACTTTATCGCGGGCCAGTACTCGTGTTGTGTTTCGAGTAAACATGATATTTTGCCACTGGAAGCGATTAATGCGAGTCCAGTGTCGAGGGACCGGTTGGCGGGTTGGTAGCAAGCCTTACCACAGAGGGCAGGTGGACCGGAACAGATCTACCGGAGTGGTTCTGGTACGGATGTTTTTCGGATGAGATCTGGGATTGCCTCCGCGAGCATTTGTAGACTTCGGTGTCGAAGGTTGCCACTGTTACTTAGCTTTATCTACATGACTCATATAGGATGGCACTAGTTGAGTTGCGGGAACTTCGAGTCAGTCTACAGGGCTATTGAATGAGGGTTCATTAGGCCAAGGCACTTCACCATGGGGCGCTCCGGTTACATTTGCGAAGAAGAAGGAATGAGACCCTTATTTGTGCATGACTATGGAAGCGGTTGAGCGAGGGTTCACGATCAGAATCGGTACCCATTCTTGAAGGATTGGCTGACTTATTTGATCGATTAAGGAAGATAGCGAATCTACTCCAGATGAACCTTCGCCTTGGTTACCATCGGTTGAGGTTAGGAAGACGGATATCACAAGACGGCGTTTGGGGCCCAGCGTTATAGGTACTTTGAGTTCCGGTGTAGTACCGCTGGATTGGCCAGATGCCCGGCATTCATAGACCTCATCGCGTGGGTGTTCGACCTATCTGGATCAGTTTGTCGTGGTCTTAAGTGGATGACATCTTGATCTACTCCCGGTCAGTGGAACATGAGTATCATTGAGGATTGTATTGGTGTTGAGACCATCCAGGTTGTACACCCGATTGATAAGTCTGCGAGTTCCGACTGCGAGGTGAGATTTTGGGACACGTGGTGTCGGCATCGGGCGTGTCGTGGACGGAAAATTCGAGGTGCGTGATGAGTTAGGAGGCCAGAAGTCAGTCTTCGAGATACGAGTTTCTTAGGGATTAGTTTAGATCACTACAGGATTCATTAAGGATTTCTCGATTCATGGCTTTATGTGATTGACCGGAAGGAGGGTTAAGTTTGATTGGGATAATGGATCACGAGGAGGCATTCCGAGTCGAAGGGAAACACTTCAGCTCCTACCTTAATAGTCCGGACCCGGGGACATGGGTCATGGTGTGTGTAGTGCCTCGGTAGGATTGGGATCTGTTTATGCGGTCTGGGGTGGCGCTTATAGTTCCGTCGGTTGAAGAGATCATAGGAAAATTACCCCCTTTTACGACATAGAGTTGGCGAGTAGTCTTCGCCTTGAAGATTTGGCATCACGCTACTTATACGGCGGAGTTCGAGGTGTACTCGGACCACAAAGTCTGAAGTATATTTTCTTGACGGACCTCTGATGAGGCAAGCGCGGATGGATGGAGTTCCTAGAGGACTATGACTTCACTTTGCATTACCACCCTGATAAGGCAACTATGGTGGCTGATGCACTCAGTCGGAAGTCACGGGAACACGATGGCTAGTATGGCTTCAAGAGGGTGTCGGATGCTCGAATTTGTGGGACGAGTTTGAAATTTCTGATACGATGACGAGCCTGAGTACATTAGGGGAGTTTGGTAGCTTCACGAGTCTCTATTGAGCGAGTGATTGAGTCTAGGGGGGCGAGGACACGGAGATAGTGTCCATCGGAATGAGAGTACGGTCGTGTCTGGTGAAATTTGGACCATTCAAGTAGATGGTAGTCTTCGATTTATAGAGGGACGAGTAGTGGTTCCCCCCGATTGGCCGATTTGAAGAGGAGATTCTCGGGGAGTTCAGCTTGCTCCTCGATTTGCCGTGCCCGGGTGGCACGAAGATGTACGAGGATCTTAAATCGTCGATGTGCGGAAGCGAGATGAAGAGACACGTGGGGACTTTGTTCGCGATGTCTCGCGTGTTAAGCAGTTAAGAGTGAAACAGGAAGCCCGGCGGGGGCTACTTCAGCCATTGGGGTGGCTGTGTGGAAGTGGGAGCACGTCACGATGGATTTTGTGACCCACTTGCCACGGTTACCGCAGGGACATGATGCGGTATAGGTGATGGTGGGTAGGCTCACGAAGTCGGCACATTTCTAGTAGTGCGGATGACTTCACATTGGAGAGATTAGGTTGTATATTCGAGATAGTCGGCTACATGGGTACCGTATCCATAGTGTCGGATAGGGCAGAAGGTTTGGGCGCACTTTTGGAAGAGTTTCAGGCTATGGGCTTCTGGTGACCATGATCTGGCTTTTTCCGCACGGACGGATGGTGGTCGAGGAGAGGACTATACGGTGTGCGAAGGGGACTTGTTGGGGCATACGTCACGGATCATAAGGGTAGTTGGGAAAAGCACTTGCCCTTAGTGGAGTCGCTCTGACAACGGTGTCGGTGAGTATACGGATGGCACCATATGAGGCGTGTATGGGAGGCCATGCGGATCACTTGGGTATGTTGGACCCGGGGTTGGGAGGAGCTCCATCCCAGTAGTCTTGATCTGATTAGAGACACCTCCGAGAAGGTGAGCTTGATATGACAGCGTCTTCTCATGGCTCAAAGCCGGCAGAAGAGCTATGCTGATGTACGATGTTGACCCTTAGAGTTCGAGGTTGGAGATCACGTCTTCTTGAAGGTGATGCCTAAGAAAGGAGCAGTCATGTTCGGTAAGCGTGGGAAGCTATAGCCGAGGTTTATTAGGCCCTTCGAGATACTCGAGAGGGTAGGCACTATATCTTACCGATTGGCTTTACCGCCTAGCATGTCAGGTGTCCACGAGGTATTTCACGTCTCCATGCTTCGGAGGTACACTCCAGATCCAGCTCATGTAGTGGATTGGGGAGAGATTGAGGTTGACACGGATGGGACCTTCGGAGGACCGGTGTACGTGGATAGTCATGATCGGGTTTGCGGCCTTGAGGCCAGGTGAGGCCCCAGTGAGGTGCTATGGCGGCCTTTGTGGGTGGAAGAGTCAGCGTGGGAGTGCGGGGGACACGATCGGGCCACCCTATCCCCTTCTTGTTTAGGGATGAAGGTACGGGTTTAGTCGTTAATGCTTAAATGACTGGTTTACATGCATGGTAAGTGGACGTGCATATGCATGTGAGTTATTTGTGATTGTCTGAATTTCGAGGATGAAATTCCCTTTAGAAAATGGAGAATGTAAGACATGAGAAAATTTCAATTTTGGAAAAAAGAAGCGAATTAAATTCGGTAAAAAATTCAAAATTTTCTAGATCTCGGATGTGAAACGGACTTCAGATTTAGGTCGTCTCGTGAAATCTAGCTACCACATCGAATTTCGTCGAATTCCGAGACAGTTATAATTTCACGTTTTTAGAGGCACCGGGTGTCGGGTGCTGTAAAACGGGTTTGAGAGACATGTGATATGATGAAAGTCACCTATTACATGTACTCTTGTGACACATGTTGCAGAGTAGAGATGATGGAAATGAGCGGCCTGGAATGAGTGCCAGAGGTGTCAAAAATCTATAAGAAGGGACATGATGAGAATTTTGGAAATGTTTAATGATAATGAGACAAAAGATGAGCAGTGTTCATCTTCTTGATTAAAAGACCAAAAAATGTAGTTTGGAAATTGGGATGCGTGGCTGGATATTTGATTTTTTAGAGAGAGAGAGAGCACCTTCTCTCTGGGTTCCATTGATTGGATGGCGTCGGTTCTCGGCCAGTGAAGTAAAGTTGGCTGCGCGGCGAGGGGCTGCGTGTGGGCCTTGGGTTGGTGAGGATTCGGAACCCAGCTCCAAGAAGGTAAGGATCTTTTCCTGCTACGTTAATCTTTGGCTAGAGCCATGTAAATGATTAGGAATGTTACGAGGCTTGTTTTGCTTGATGGCGCTTCGGTCTCAAAGATTTGAACCCGAGTGAAGAATTCCTATTTGTGTGGTCGTGAACGGTAACTTGGGGTTTCCTTTGTTCACGTGAATGGCTGACACTAAATTTTTGGTGTGAAAATGTGTTTTGGTTGAGTGATTCAAAATGAATTATCGTGTTTGTTAATTAGCCCGTGAGCTAATCTTGGTGTAATTGATTGAGAAATTGCATAACATGTTGTATGTGATTTAATTATGTTAATATATATACATGTGAATATATTAGCATGAATGTGTTGGAATTGGCATCATGCATTCCAAATGCACTGGGGCACCCTAGAATATTAGAAGTGAGTGCATGACATGAAATTGAAAGAAAACGAAAATGTTTGTGAAGGAATTTCAAGGAAAATTTTGAAGAATTTCCTTGGAGAGTTGTCCAAATAGATCGCCGGGATGGGGACCATGACTATTTCGAATGTCGACCAATTCGCCTTGGAGGGTAGTCGATATTTTGCAAAATTCGGTAGTGAGTTTTCGAGAACAAAAACTTGTTTGAAAGTTGTGATTTCTCGCATTCGGCAGAGCATATGTAGGGGTCGGTGAGGACTCGGGACATAGGATTGGTCATGTAGACATTCGAGTAGGTTCATGAAATTGCTTGAATGTGATTGTTTGTCATGCATGTGCACTTAGGTGGGGAGTAACCCATGTAGGAAATTATCTCTACTGGGCTTTGCTCACCTTGTCGAGGGATCACCATTTCAGAATAGGGAGTGTGCACGAGGACAGCGCTCGCTAGAGACGCGTTTTAAATAGGATTATTGGCTTTGGTATTGATTTTTTATAACATGAATTAGAATTGTGCATTTTAATATATGTTGTATTAAGAGTAATGTAAAAACTCTTGAACCATGTAATAGCTTTGGTTGGGATATGTATTTGTGAGTATTGATGCAGGGGCTCAAGTGGCCATTATTTTACTCGCATGTAGACCATGTGTGGTCATTGTTGATTATTGCGACAGGTTGTATTTGGGTAGAGCTCCCTGTACAAAGGAGACTCTGCCCGATTTTCGTGAATGGTGTCGGGTTGCAGAGCGTCCACGAGTATTCACGGGTTGTGGGTTGTCAACGGACCCGATTTTGAGGCATCACCGGGTAAAATTTTGAAAAAATGTAAAAATAGGAAAAAATTTATGAATAATAATGAAAAAATAAAAAATAAAAACTTCCAAAAAAATATGTAAAAAATAGGAAAATTTTCTAAAAAAATTATGTAGACAATAGGAAAAATTTTATGAAAATAATAAAATATAGAAAACAAATTCCAAAAAATTATGCAAAAAAAAGGTAACATTTTTTAAAAAATTATGTAAGAAATAGGAAAAAAAATTTGACGTATAATTAAAAAATAAAAAAAATAATTCTATTGATGATGAGAAGAATGATATTGATGATGATTTTTTAAATTTAGAATTTGATGCAGATCCATGAGTGTTTGAAAGTTCACTATGATTTAACAACTATGAGAAGTGAATTAGTTTTCTCAATAACTTTTCGCACAATAATAATAAATCTTCAATTTAATGCAATAACAATAAATAAAATATAGGGATAGAGAAAACAAAAACCGGATTTATGGTGGTTCGGTACACTCTTGCCTACGTCCACTTCTCCTCAACCTTCAAATGGTGAGGGTTCCACTAGTGGCAAACTCTAACCCGAGCTTCATCTTTTATACTTGGATTATGGCTCCAATGGGCTCTTCACAAATCATTCAAGTTATACACACTTGAAGCTTTCTCACTTAAGTACAAAGAGACACTCTCAAGATCTTTCAAATACAACTCAAGCATGGATGAACACAAGTGTGCACTCTAAAATATGCAAATCTAATTAATGCACTCACAATCTTAGTTTGAAAAATGATTCACAAGGGAAATGATGGTTGATAGGATATTCAACAAGTGTCTTGCCTCTTAAATGATCCCCCACACTATATTTATAGAGTAGGATCTCGGTTAGCTTTTAAGTCAATCGATTACTGCACACTAGCCATTTATAGCCTTTGAAATATAACCGTAGAGGGAACCGGTCGACCAATTCGACCAACCGGTCGACCGTTTCATTTTCTACCAAAATGGATGGCTACTGCATCCAACCAGTCGACCAACTGGTCAACCGTTTCAAGTCTATAAAAATGGATTGCTACTACAACCAAACGGTCGACTAATCGGTCGACATTTCACCGATCGGTCCACTGTTTCCTTGGTCCACACCAACCGGTCAACCGGTTGAGGCAGAACCAGTTTACCTTTTTATATGTTTAGTTTGATGTGTTTTTTATTTCTAAACCTTAGATAAACATTGAAGTTCATTTTAGGATTATAAAATCTAAGGTTTTATGCTCAAACTCAAGTTTTCAAAATATATACAATTTTGGTTTTGAAAATCGAGTTTATGAGTGAATGCATGTGAATAATAGTTATCTCTAACGTGCACCACTCCATTCATCTTTCATAAATTCCTAAGTTTACAAGATCTTCATGGTATACTTGAACTTGAAATCCCGGTTTTCTTCTTGAGCTTGATTCTTGATTCAAATCTTGGATAAATGTAGTCTTTAAGTTCATAATTATCTGCAATATGTCACTTATCTCAAATAAACCATTAGTAACTTCATACCTTGATTTGTTATCATCAAAACCTCAATTCCAGGTACCCTTAGGCCAATAGTGTTTATTTTGTTTTAGAACTTAGAATTTTTGTGATGATGGAAGCACTAGTGATGATGTTTGAATTTTATGTTTGATGTCCTTTACTTTATTGTATTTTATTATTAGATAAAATTATAGACAATATTTAGTGAGCTACAAAATTTTTATTTATTTATATTAGGTAGGGTGTGCATCACTTAAAAAAGTCTTCACCTCAAGTGCACCTTGCACCTCAAGGGCCTAAGAGGCTTTTACGCCTTGGTGCTCCTTGTGCCATAAATAATTATGAGTTCATGATACATCACGTTCCAAATTATAAAAAGCATTTCAAATATTTTAATGAAGAAAAAAACCTAGAGTATTTTAGTTTTTATAATCATTTTGATGCATATGAAATAAAAGTGAAAAGTAGAATATGATTCATTAGCTATTTTTTATACTAGAGATTACATGTGAATAAATCGATATTTTAATATCTGATGAATCCTTACTTTATTTTTAATTTTTAATTATGGTTTCATGATATATATATATATATATATATTAATTTTTAGTTCTTTAGTTTTTAGTTTTTTAATTTTTTAAAAATAATGACAAGTGCTTATTTATCCAAACACTTAAATTTTATAAGTGCTTATGATGGTCTTTTTAATAATTTTAGTTGTTGTAAGTGTTTGTATAGTATTGTATCCAAATACCTTAAAATAATGCATAAACGCTTTTTAAAATATGCATCCAAACACAAATAACTTATTGAATAAAAAGTACTTATGACATAAGTTATTATCTAATAAGCTATTATAAAATAAGTGTTTACCTAAACAAAGCCTAACTAGGAATTTTTTAAGATTAATGAAGTCTTAGAGAATATTAAAGTTCTGTATTTGGACAAAATTCAAAGGGTGATTTAATTAAAAGACCTTTTGAAAGTTAAATTTGGAAGTCTAAAATTTTTGGTCTCATTTTGACAAAAATAATCTTATTATTTTCTTATAAAAAAAACTATTTTTTTCAAAAACACATGTAAATACATGAAATGAAAAAAGACATTTTTATTTGTAATGAGTCATTTTTGAGGAAAAAACATATGGATGGTTAGATTTACAATTTTCAACTTACTCAAGGTCTTTTAATCAAATATTTAAAATTTAAATTACCACATGACGTAGTATTATAAGATGGAGTTGTAGCCTATAGGCGCGAGGATCTGTTTTGCCTTTTGTCACGTTGCACCTATTCTAGTCCTAGTGAAGCTTTTCTCATCAAAAGAAACAATCTTTTGTTTCACCTAAATTTTTTTCTTAAGAAAATATTGCTTGACCTGTACCGAGAAAATAATAACCCATGAATGAGGCCATTGCACTCACTCATTCAATCTTCTTTCACCACTTTATACAGGGTTTCAATCGACCATTATTTGGCAATCAAGTTAGGAACAGCTGCAAGCATCTACACTACCAACAATATTTTAAGGGAGTATGCAAAATGAAAACAAATACGTATTGCTCACAAAATGTTCAATGAAATGTCACAACGAGATGCTGTGTCTTGGAATACCATGATTGCAGGATTTGTGAATATTGGAAACTTTAAGACTGCACTAGAGTTTCTAAAATCAATGAAAAGATTTGGGTTTTCAGTTGATGGGTATAGTTTTGGAAGTATACTTAAGGGTGTTGCTTGTGTTCGATATGTTGAGGTTGGGCAGCAATTGCATTCCATAATTGTTAAGATGGATTATGTTGGGAATATGTTTCGCGGGTAATTGCACTCTTGAACATGTATGCGAAATGTGAGAGAGTTGATGATCGTTTGAGGTGTTTAAGTCATTAAGAATTCGTAACTTTCGGTTACATAAGTAAGCTGATTAGATGGATTATGCTCAAGTGGGTGATGCGGGATCGCGTTTTGGCTTCTACTCGATTGCAAATGGAGGGTGTGAAGATTGATGATGGGACCTTTGTTCCACTTTTGAAATTGCTTGATGACCCAGATTTGTACAAAGTGACGAAGCAAGTTCATGGTAAAATTATGAAGCATGGGTTTGCATCTGATACTACCATGTGCAATGCTATAATCACATCGTACTAAGAGTGTGGGTCCATTGAAGATGTTGAAAGAGTGTTTAAGGATGCTATGGAGACACGAGATTTAGTGACATGGAATTCTATGTTGGCTGCTTACCTAGTAATTAATGAGGAAGAGGGTGCATTTGAGCTCTTTCTTGAAATGCAAGTGCTTGGTTTTGAACCAAACATCTATACATATACTAGTATGATTAGTGCTACTTTTGAAGGTTCGCATCAAGGCCAAGGAAAATCTTTACATGGATTGGTGATCCAAAGATTAGATTTTAATTTTAATCTGCCTCATTGATTGCCATGTATCTTAAATCACATAGCAAATCCATGGATGAAGCATTAAATATATTTGAATCCATGGAAAGCAAGGACCATGTTTCTTGGAATTCCATTTTGACAAGATTCTCACAACGTGGGTTAGGTGAAGATGCTTTGAAGTTCTTTGAGAATATGCGATCTCAGTATGTAGTGATTGATCACTATGCCTTTTCTATTGTTCTAAGATGTTGCTATGATTTAGCAACTCTCCAATTGGGTCAACAAGTTCATGTCCTAGTACTTAAATCAAACTTTGAGCTAAAGGAATTTGTTGCAAGTTCATTGATATTTTTGTATTCTAAGTGTGGTGTCATTGAAGATGCTAGAAAATCATTTGAAGCAACACCAAAAGATACCTCAATCACATAACTCACTCATATTTGGCTATGCGCAACATGAGTAAGGAAAAATTGCGCTTGACCTCTTCTTCATAATGAGAGATAAAAGAGTGAAGTTGGATCATATAACTTTTCTTGATGTTCTAACTGCATGCAGCCACATTGGGTTAGTAGAAAAGGGTTTGTCATTCCTAAAATCTATGGACTATGACTATGGGATTCCACCACGGATGGAGCATTATGCATGTGAGATTTATTTTCTTGGGCGTGCTACTTGTCTAGATGAGGCAAAAGCATTAATTGAGGCTATGCCATTTGAGCTAGATGCAATGGTGTGGAAAACACTATTTTGTGCATGTAGGACTTATGGGGACATAAAATCGGCAAGTCAGGTGGCAAGCCATCTATTAGAGCTAGAGCCTGAAGATCATTGCACTTATGTTCTACTCTCCAGCATCTATGGACATCTCGGTGGGTGAAAGGCTAGCATAAAAGTTGATGAAGGAAGATGGGTAAAGGTCACATTTGGAGTTGGATAGAGGATAAGAATGAGGTGCATGGCTTCAATGCTGAGGATCGATCCCATCCTAATTATGAAGAGATATACCAGAGATTAGGAGACTTAATGGAGGAAATTGGGAGGTTGGATCATTATCCTAATTCAGAGGTTTTGTTGCATGATTTTTTATGATGGATATGGGTCATATGGCAATCTGAAAGAGTGAGGACTACCCTTGGTCCTATCATGAGATAGTGTTGAGTAATGGATATAGGTTGTGCTCATACAATCTCTTTGGAGAAAGTATTTTGTCTTTTAATACTGAATATTCCAAATTGTTTTCCAAGTTGAGGAGATTGCAATCGATGTTTATTTATTCTACCTCATAGTAATTTGAGGAGTTAATAGCAAGCATAATTGGTTGTTTTACATCTAGCATTGTAAAGAAATATAAGTCATGTTGTTCACCTATTGAATATGGATGTTGTCGTACATTTTGATGCACTGAAAAGATAGATATTATCATCATATGGTTAAAGATGTGATATAAAATCCCGCTCCTAGGTGAAATTTTCCACATCATGGCATGGGAGGATATAGTTGAAGAGAAAGGGCTCATAATTGGGTAGCACGAAGCGAAGGAGACTACGAAGCATTCCCGAATGCTTGGATGAGATAGTTTAAACTGACATAAAAGCTGTTAAGGGACGGAATGATTGGGAGTAAACAGTCATGCAATCTGCTTGTTAATCATAAAACATAGGGGGCATGTTTGCGATTGATAGAACGGGTAGTGTAGGAAGTGAGCTAGTCGTATAATAGGAAATATAATTTTCCTGTTTAATGGATGTGATAAAGTTGATATTAGGAAATTCATCATTTTGCTATAGTTGTAAATAATTTCCTAGATTGAGTGTAAATTAGTCCACAAGTTAGGGATGTAATTCGGATACTTATGTATATATTAGACAATTGGTTCACCTGTGAATATAGAAAATTTTTCCCAAATCTAGTACTACGACTTCATGGTATGGTAGCAATCTTAACTCCTTTGTCACTCTGACAATACAATGCTGCTTTGCCCCTCTTTATCTCTCGATTCTAGTAACCTTCATTCACTTTCGGTTTTCCGGCAAACCCCGATCGACCATGGTGAAATTAAGCTAACCTCGGATTCCACATCGACCCACCCGACTCACGTCCTCTTCCAAGTTGGTCCACATATTTATACGACTCTGTTACCATATAGACAAATCGACCACCAACTCAATTACCTTTCACCAAGGACCAAATAGACCTCCTCCAACATTTGCCTAGCAAGGCAAGTGTACCTTCTTATCCATCTACGATACAAGGAAATGGGCTAAACATCTCATCGCTGCAATCGATACTTCATGTCATTCACTCTGTATGGTGATATAGTGGACTCCAGAGCATTCGACCATATGACAAGTAACAAATCTCTATTCTCCAATTATACCCCTTGTCAAGATAATCAAACTGTGCGCATAACTAATGGATCACGATCTCATGTGGTTGGGATTGGTATAGTTTATATCTCCAAAACTCTGACTCTTCACTTGGTTCTTTATGTCCCTAACCTCGACTGCAATTTAATTTTTGTGAGCAAACTAAATCGTGATCACCATTGTGAAACTAAGTTCTTTGTTAAATCTTGTGTTTTTCAAGACTTGGCCTTGGGGAAAATGATTGGCAATGCTGAATTTTGTGCGAGCCTATACCTTTTCAAGGTACACCATCTATCTACCATGCTTCCAACTCCTTCCAATGAGTCTAGTTTTGTTTTTCAATGTCAATCTAAAGGCAGTCCAATAAAAATAGTGCTATCATGTTATGACACTATCGTCTTGGTCATCCAAATTTCATATGCTTGAAAAAATTGTTTCCTTCACTATTTATCAATAAAGATGCAACGTTATTTCAATGTGAGATCTATCAATTGGCAAAACACACTTGTATTACCTATTCACCTCAACCATACAAGCCAACCATTCCTTTTTCCTTATTTATTGTGACATATGGGGACCAACTAGAATTGCAAACATATCCGATGCACGATGGTTTCTCTTACTGGTTGATGATCACACCCGGTTAAGCTAGACATTTCTAATGAAAGACAAATTCAAAACTGCCCAAATTTTCCAAAACTTTCATGCCATGAGCTAAAAACCCGATTCGAACAACCATCCACAGTACTTAGCCCGATAATGAAGAGAGGGAATTTTCAACATCACCCTTGGCCCTTACCTCAACTCATATGGCATTGTCCATCAAAGTTCAGGTGTGGAAACCCCTCAGCAAAATGGTGTGGTAGAAATAAAAAATAGACACATTCTTGAAGTTGTTGAAGCCTTACTCTTCTAGTCCCAAGTTCCAAAAAGATTTTGGGGTGACATTGTTTTAACCGCAACCTTCCGAATCAATCGAATGCCCTCACGTATCCTAAATTACCATACTCTGATGCAATCTCTCTTTAGGACCTATCCCAACTCTCCCTTAGTTACTCATATTCCATTGAAAATGTTTGGATGTACTGCTTTTGTGCACATTTATCCTCACAATCACAGCAAGTTAGATGAAAAAGCCCTTCGGTGCATTCTAATTGGGTATTCATCAAACAAGAAGGGCTACAATTGCTTCTCACTGGTCATAAAGAAAATCTACCACACCATGGATGTTACATTCTTTGAAAACCAACCATTCTTCTCTAATTCTGCAATTAAGGGGGAGACAAATACACATGAATCACATAATTGAGATTAAGACTCTCTTACTTAAACTAATTTTGTCCCAAGACAGTCAAACACTTATCCCATCAATCCTCCTACTCCTTCTAATCTTCACTCCACCATTCCAAACTCACCATTAAAAATTGGTACAAACCTGACATCTCGAATACCTGCGTCGAAATACCTCTGATCGGAGTGGTATCCTCAAAACCTTAGTCTACCTTATGATGCAATCAAAGTGTACACTAGAAAAAGGCCTTTCCAAGAGCCTACACATGAACATCATAGCCATGATTCAACTCCGAACCAAGTTAACCTTGAAATCCCACAAGGTGAGGCTAATACTAACTTGGAATCAAGTGGTGATGTGATGATAGATTCTGCTCCGGATCTTGATCTGCCAATTGCTTTGAGAAAAGGTACTTGGTCATGCACTTAACATCCTTTTTGCAACTTTATGTCATACTCAAAGTTATCTCAAAGGTTTAAGGCATCTGTGACTACTCCTGATAAAATTCAAATTCCTAGAACAGTGTTTGAAGCTTTAGAAGTACTAGAATGGAAGGTTGATACTTGAAGCTGTCTAAAATTTTTTCTCTCCTCTTTTATTAAGAATCAGTGACATATATATATATACAAAAGAGGATCCAATCAGATCATTAAATCATGGGAACTGCCATATCCATCTTAGGTAAATTTACCTAGATAATATATAGTTGTTAATACTTTACAACAATATCTTCTAATGATTTCCTATACATGGATATAATCATTTATATTATAGGGAAACAAATATTTCTAATCCTCTAGCTTCATTTTCTACACTCCCCCTCAAGCTGGATGATATATGCTAGCCATTCCCAACTTCGAATTTAGCTCATAGAAACTAGGACGGTGTAACGCCGTTGTCAAGATATCTGTTGCCTGCTGCTATGAAGGAACATGTCTTAGGTTGATCACCTTTGTCTCAATCTTCTCACTCGTGAAATGTTTGTCTATTTCAACATTTTTCGTCCTATCATGATGAATTGGGTTTTTTGCGATTGCTATGGCAGATTAGTTGTCACATAGGACTTCTATAGGGCATTCAGTCTCAATCCTTAGTTCAATCAACAAACGTTTTAACCAAATTCCTTCACAAACTCCATGTTCTAAGGCCCGAAATTCAACTTCAGCACTACTCCAAGCAACAACTTGTTGTTTCTTACTGCGTCATGTCACTCAATTTCCCCATACATACGAACAATACCCTAAAGTTAACCTTCGGTCGACAAGGGAACCAGCCCAATCAACATCTGTATAAATTTCAAGGGAACTATTAGGTGTCTTTTTAAACATGAATCCCTTACTTGGATCATTTTTAAGGCATCTAAGGATACGATACACAGCTTCCATATTCTCCTTGGAGGGCTTGTTCAAGAATTGACTAACAACACTAACAGTAAAACTTATATCTGGTCGAGTATGGGTTAAGTAAATTAGCTTCCCTACCAATCATTGGTACCTACCTCAATCAACAACTTCTCCTTGGATTATATTTCCAAGTTTAGTATTAGGGTCTATAAGCGTTTCGACTGGCTTGCACCCACTCATTCCGGTTTCTCTCAAGAGATCTAAGGTGTACTTTCGTTGAGAAACAGAAATACCTCTACTTGATCTAGCCACTTCCATCACAAGAAAATACTTTAGGTGCCCCAAATCCTTGATTTCAAATTCTCTTGACATAAGATGTTTAAGATGATCCATTTCTTGTTTACAGTTACCAATGATGACTATATCATCCTCATAGACTATTAAAATAGTGATCTTATGTCGGAAGTTGGATGGCAATAGACAAAGTATGATCTTCTTAGCATTAAGGTATATCATCATGTCTTAGAACCCTTGTAAAATCTTTCTAGCGATACTGAGCAATTGTTTAAGGCCATAAAGAGATTTTCGAAGTTTACATACCTTTCCTTTAGCAAATTTGTCTTCAAACCCTGGTGGTATATCCATGTACACCTCTTCTACAAGATCCCCATTTAGAAACACATTTTTCACATCTAGTTGAAACAATGGCCAATCTCGGTTTACTACAATAGAAAGTAGGACACGAATAGTGTTCAGTTTGGCAATAAGACCGAAAGTTTCTTGATAATCAATCCCATAGGATTGAGTAAACCCTTTGCCACAAGGCGTGCCTTAAACCTCTCATTCACATCCAACAGTACGCTTTCCTAGTGGTAAATCAGTAAGAGTCCATGTCCCATTTTCTCGAAATTATCTTAACTCTTCTAAGGTGGTAACTTTCCATTGAGACATTTTCAGTGCTTCTTGGACTGAATTGGGAATTTGAATCTGGTATAGAGAAGTCATAAAGGCCCTATAACCTGGTAATAAGTTGAAGTATGACAAGTGATACCGGAGTGGGTGTTGGGCACAAAGCATGCCCTTTCTTGTCTGTTCCGGTTTGTCAGGTTTTGATAAGTTTGAGTCCACTTTTCCATCCGAAACAAAGTGCTGGTCTAGATTTTCATCTGATTTTAGTCCTTTTTTAGCCTCGAGGAAATATAGTCAAGTTCGGCCTCCTTGCCTTGTTCAAAGGGTACCTAAACCCAGGTTGGACTCTTGGATTTGTTGAGCTAGTACGGGTTCAGATTTGGGCCTTTCAGGTTGCCTTTTTCTCCGATAATAGACTTGGAGTTCTTTATTTTGGACACAAGTTGGACTTGAAACACTTGACTCAAGATTTGGAATGGGTTTGGATAATGGAATTGGATGACTTGAATTTGAAACAAAAGTGAGAATAGGACTTGGAGAACTTGGAGTTTTGGATGTAGTGTCAATGAGGAATATCCAAATCCAATTCTGGGATTCTTGCTCATTTTTCTCCCCTTGAATTTCATAATTGAGACAATATGGTTTGTTTTCAAAGAAAGTGACATCCATGGAATGAAATATTTTTTTGGTGATAGGGCAGTAGCATTTATATCTCTTTTTGTTACGTGAATAGCCTAGGAAAATGAACTTTGTGGACCTAGCATCAAGTTTGCTTTAGTGTTGGGAATGTATGTGGACAAAGGCTGTACATCCAACCACCCTAAGTAGTATTCCAGGCACAAGATGTAAGTTGGGATAAGTAGTGAGAAAACTTTGCGATGGTGTCTTAAATTTGAGTATTCGGGATGGCATTTGATTTATGAGATATGTTGCTGTTAGGATAGCCTCTCCCTAAAAATTTTTAGGAACATGGGATGTGAATAATAGAAGAGCATTACTTACCTTAAGCAAGTAGCGATTTTGGGTTGACCACACCATTTTGTTGGGGTATGTTCACATGAGCTTTGATGTACAATTCCATGAGATTGGGGTATGACCCCAGTATGGAGTTAAAGAATCTCGGGCATTATCGGTTTAAAAACCCAGATATTGGTTTGAAACTGATTCTAAATCATCTTATGGAATGTTTGGAAGATTTGACTAGTTTCAAACTTGTTTTTCATAAGAAATGTCCAACTCAATTATGTCTATATGATCATCTACAAGCAAAAGAAACCAGCGTGCCCCAGTGATATTTTCAACTCTTGAGGGTCCCCAAATATCCCCATGAATGAGAGAAAATGGTAGAGATGGAGTATGAGGTCTTGGCACATAATTGTTGCAAGTATGTTTGGATAATTGGCATACATCACACTGAAATAATTTTGCATTTTTATTGATAAATAATGATGGAAATAAGTGTTCAAGGCATGGAAAGTTTGGATGACCTAGACGGTAGTGCCACATCATTATGGTATTAACTGGTGGAGCGATCGAATGACTCAAGCATGGCCCGACGGCATGAGACTTGATTAAGATTTCTACACTCACGAAGTTGTTGGAGAATTGTGGTCCCGAGAAGGTATAATCCTCCTGTAAAGCTCAACGTACCAATAATCTTCCTTGACTTCAAGTCCTAAAAAACACAAGATTCAACAAGAAACTTAGTTTCACAATCCAAGTCTCTATTTAACTTGATAATAGAGAGTAGATTGCAATCCAAATTTGGCACAAACAATATGGATTGGAGAGCTAAAGTTCTGGATAAGTTAACAGTGTCAATTCCAACCACTTTAGAACAAGTGCCATCAACTATGCGAACAATAAGGGTACTGTGATATGGATGATAATATGAAAACAAAGTTTTATCACCTGTCATATGATCGGATGCCCCCATAATCCATTATCCAAGAGGATGGAAATGTTTAACTAACATGAAGAACAAGTGGATTATCACCTTGCTGATCAACACTTCTTGTGGCTGTGAGTTTGTGGCTGGTTATTGGGATAAGACTATTCTCTGTGGAGACTAAATGATGCGGAATTTGGAGGTTGTGGCAAGAGGTCCACTAACGAAGAGGCTTGCCCATAATGCCGTGGGACGGATGGAAGTCGAAGGAAGGATAAATGGATGGAGAAAAAGGTTGGTGACAAGATCAAACTTGCTCTGATACCATGAAGTTGTCTAAAAGTTTTTCACTCCTCTTTTATCAAGAATCAGTCATGTATATATATACAAAAGAGGATCCAATCAGATCATTAAATCATGGGAATTGCCATATCCATCTTAGGTAAGTTTACCCAGATAATATACAGTTGTTAATACTTTACAACAATATCTTCTAATGATTTCCTATACATGGATACAATCATTTATATTATAGGAAAAAATATTTCCAATCATCTACCTTGATTTTCTACACTACCCTAGAAGAATACCTAGCTCTTGAAAGAAATGGCACATGGACTTTGACCACTCTTCCACCTGGAAAACACACGGTTGGTTGTAAATGGATTTTCTTAGTGAAACAAAAAGAAGATGGTAACATTGATTAGTTCAGGGCACGCTTGATGGCTAAAGGCTACACATAGTCATATGGAATTGATTATCAAGAGACATTTTCCCTAGTAGCCAAACTCAATATGGTGTGTGTCTTTTTGTCTATTGCTACTAATTTAGATTAGCCTTTGTTCCAACTTGATGTAAAAATGCATTCTTTAATGGAGAATTGGTAGAAGATGTGTATGTTGAGAATCATAGGATATTCTTAAAATATCCTTTGATTTATTCCCTAGGATATTCTTAGAATATCTTCTGGTTTATTCCCTATGATATTCTTAGAATATCCTTTGGTTTATTCCATTCTTTTGTATATATATAGGTGTCTCTATACTATGTAATACTAACTCACTCATTCATTTTCAATAAGAAAGGTATTCTTTCTTCTCTCATTTCACATGGTATCAAAGCCATGCTTGGTTCTAGAGTGAGTCATCTCCTTCGATGTATCTTCTCAATCGGATCTCCTCCGACGGATCTTCTCAGTCGAATCTTCTCCGATGGATCTTCTCAGTCAGATCTCCTCTGACGGATCTTCTCAGTCGAATCTCCTCCAGCGGATCTCCTCCGGCAGATCTTCTCAGTCGAATCTTCTCAATTAGATCTCCTCAGGCGGATCTTCTCAATCGGATCTTCTCCTACGGATCTTCTTCGTCGGCATCAGATAGGATTAAGTACACATTTATAACAAGCTTGTTGCATATAACCTATATGCTCCAGCTTTTAGGGGAGTGTTGAGAATCATAGGATATTCTTAGAATATTCTCTGATTTATTCCCTAAGATATTCTTAGAATATCCTTTGGTTTATTCCCTAGGATATTCTTAGAAAATCCTCCGGTTTATTCCATTCTTTTGTATATATATAGGTACACTATGTAATACTAACTCACTCATTCATTTTTAAAAAGAAAATTATTCTTTTCTTCTCACATTTCACAATGTATATAGACATTCCTCCAGGTTTTGAAACTGAGCATACAAGAGGCAAGGTTTGCAAATTGCATAAATCTTTATACGGGCTTAAGCAATCCCCATGTGCATGGTTTGACAGGTTCACTAAGGTATTGAAACTTGATGGGTGTATACAGTCTCAAGTTGACCATACTCTCTTCATTAAACATTTTGATCATGGCAAGGTCACGGTGTTGATAGTTTATGTCGATGACATTGTTCTCACGGGGATGGACAATGACATTGGTCACATGAAGAAATGAAGAGTTAAGCTTTGCTATCGAAGAATTAAGTCGAGAGACTTAGGCGCTAAGGTATTTGTGGGGATGGAGTGATTTAGATCCGAAGCGAGGAATCTTAGTGTCTCAGGAGTATGCCTTGGATCTCCTCGATAAACGAGAGGCAGTGGATGTGGGCAATCCAAGCACTCCTATGGATCCTAACACCAAGCTGAAGCCGAGAAATGAAGAAACAACTGTAGAGAAAGGCCAATATCAACGACTAATAGGGAAACTTATCTACTTAATATACACTCGGCCATATATTAGCTTTGTAGTCAGCATTGTAAGTCAATTTCTAAGTAATCCTTTAGAAGATGACGCTGGAAGAGTACATGTCTAGCATCCTCAGAATACATCAAAAGGATCAGGGAAAGGGGTATTTGTTCATTAGAATCTCTAACCATGACTTAGAAGTCTATACAGATCACAGTTAAATTTGGATCCTCATTGTGAAAATACGCATAGAAATTATTGCTCATATGTCTAGGGAAACTTAGTGACATGGTGAAGTAAAAAGCAACAAGTGGTGGCACAAAGTAGTGCTGAGGCGTGATTCTGTGCCTTAGCACAAGGAATTTGTAACTGAGAGACCTACAAGTTAACTACTCAGGTCCTATAAAGATGATGTGTGACAACTAATAAGCTATTGCCATTGCTAAGAATCCCATCCATCACGATCAAACCAAACATATTGAAATTGATAGACATTTTGTCAATGAGATGATAGACAAGACCGTAACTGTCACCTATGTGCCATCATGGCTTCAAATTGCAGATATCCTCACAAAGGCATTGTTTCGTCCCAACTTCAAGGAGCTTAGTTCTAAACTTAGCCTTATGAATATCTATACCGCCTAGTTTGAGGGTGAGTAAGCTGCTATTAGGGAAATTCATCATATTGTATGCAGCTATAAATACTTTCCTAGATTAGTGTAAATTAGTCCCTAAAAGTTAGGGATGTAATTTCAAATACTCATATATATATATATGGGACCAATTGGTTCACTAATCAATATAGATTTTTTTTTTCCCAAATCTCGTACTCAGCTTCAAGTAAACATTTTGCATTTCACTAATATTGATTTTATCCTTTGAAAGATGCTGCTTATCTTACAATGTAAATAACATATATAAAATCTTTGATGATTTATTTTGTAATTCACCAGTTCTTATTTCATTTTTGTGTTTTTATTTATTCATGCAACAAAAGCAATTAAGAGCTTCCAAAGTATAGGTTACAGCTTTCTATGTGAATCAGAAACAGGTTTAGTTATGGTGATATTGTATTTGCTTTGAAAATAAGTCTACTTCTATTCAATTAACTGAGATTTATACGTATCATAGACAGAGACACAAGCAGCTGCAAAGTAGCTAAAGGCGCCTCACTGACAGTTTTTTTTTTCTAAACCCAGAAGTTGAACATCATTACACCTTGCCTTCGAAATTAAAGCTTATCACTCCAATGCTATTAGTTGGTTAAGAGAATTTCTCAACGATCTTATGGCATTCAAATTTTGTGTGATATTCTTGATTCTTCCGCTGTTGGGACCTGTTGTTTCTATTGAGTTCACTTAGCTAATGATGGAGCAAAGTTCCTTGCTATAAGGAGAGCATCAATACTGCAGGATTACAAGATCCTTTATCTCCTTAGTTCTCGGAATCATGTCTTCATGCGAAGTCTTGGTTGTTACTCTTATTATTGTTGGGTATCCTGCATCAAAGTTCAGTTTTTCCTCTACATGCCCTTTCGTACATGTTATAGGCATTTGTTAACTCAAAAATGTTAAGCCTGTTTGGTGATTGTATGCTTTTCTGATATTTTATTGCAATAGTTTCAAATAATATATACACATTGCTGCTTAAATGATATGTTTGGGTTTTTTTTTTTTTGTTGTAATACGGTTTGTAAGTTGTAGTCAATCAAAGGAAGAAGTTAGAAGGTAGCTTATGATATTACTTGTGCTAAGCTTCTCTTCATCTCTTAGTTCCGAAGTGTCCCATCAAAAGCTGACAAGTATGGCAAGTACTTCACAGATTCGTCTTTAGAGAATAATTGATTTATTTGGTCTTCTTTCCCATTTTCTATGTGATGTTGTTGATTCTCCTTGTTTTGTACCTTATTTTCATAATCTATTATCATTTACGTTGATGGTGAAGCACCATTTGTTGGAGGAAAAGAATAGTAATTGTTAGTATAGTAGAATTAGAAACTAGTTAAGAAAAAAAATCATGTATTTATGTAGAGTTAGTTTTTCCTATTTAATTTGATATTGTCTTGCATATATAAGTAATTTATGATCAATAATATATACAACCGTTGGACACGATTCGATCATATAAAAGGTCTTGGTATGCTCTGTACATGTAAAAATGGTTAATAGAATATTTGGTTTACCGTGTTGATGGTTAGGCTTTTTATCTATATAAATAACAAACCGAAAATTGACAATCGATTTTTTTTTTTAACACGATTCGATCATATAAAAGGTCTTGGTATGCTCAGTACATGTGGAGATGTTGTACCACATTAAAATTGTTAATTTTTTGTTATTTCGGCTTGTACATGTGTAGTTATGTTAAGAGACCCTTGATAATTAGTACATTTAGGTATGCATGTAATGTTGCATGTTAAGAGACCCTTGGGTAGAGATGAGGGAAAATTTTCTTTTAAAAATCATTGTGGATTATCTTTTAATTGAATTTGTAAGTTTCCTTGTTCGAATAGTTTTATTTCTCCAAAAAAATGTTGTAGGAATATGGAATAAAAATAGAAAATTCATTCATTTCTTGGAATTACCACATTTAAAATTTTAAAAGAATTAATATTACGAACTCAAAATTCTTATATATATATAGTACTTACTTAAGTGTACAAAGGATCCATCAATACTTTATTCCCCACACTATTATTCTTTACTATTTATATTATGCATTATTTTCTAAAAAAAATCATATAGAAAGAAATTATATGGTGATTTGATTGTAATACATTCAATTAAAACAAAAAGAAGTGCAAAACCTTAGCCCCCTTTTCTCTTCTTTTTTCTCCCACCACTCGAAAGGTCTTTTTTAAGGAGGGGGTGATTTTTTACTATTTTTGCTTGAAATCACATTTTTACACATTTTTTTAGTCCATCTCTTAATAAAATGGTAATTTTACAAAGATTTGGGTTTTGTCTTATTTTTCTTATTGTCTCTATCTTATTGCGACTAGGGGTGCTAATGATGCGAGTCGAGCTCGAGTTCAGCTAAGCTCGACTCGAACTCAGCTTCAGTCAGGAGCTCGACTCGAGCTCAGCTTCCTTGACTTGAAGAAAAATGAAACTCGAATCCCGAACTCAGGCATAAAACTGGGCTAAACCGAGCTCGAGCTCGAAACTGAGTCGGGCTCGAACTCGAGCTCGAACTCGAACAGACTTCGACTCAAGCTTGAATTTGAGATTGAACCTGACTCGATGTTGGACCATGTCATTTTCAAAGCAAGATCTCCTAGTTGTTAATTGTTATCATATAAAGCGAGGAATATGAATAATGAAATAATACGGTGGATCAAAAAACCATAGTCAAGTGGTCACTACAACATCATAAAACTTTAGTTTTAGTAATCTACACATGGACTATCATTAAACAAATACACTTGAAAGCATATTCTTAGGATACAACTTCAAATAATCCCGATATCCTATGATAGGTGCTAGGTTTCAAGAACTACAGCTGATCATGAAAATGTGATATAACCTCGAATCAAACTAAATAGCAGTCGACCAAAAGCCACATCAAACATCTTCCACAAACACCTACAAAAACATAACGAGTTTGTTGTGTAATATTTAACTCGTAAGAAAACACCCAGTAATAAATAAAGTGAAGTAAAATACTTGACTCATAATTTTTAATTTCATAATCAAAACCTATTGAGTTGTCAGTTTGTCAATTCCTTTGGAGGTATTGGGAATTGGGATAAGAATTTCTTTAGGTTGATCTTCATCTTTGTTCTACAATAATATCAAAATGTAAGTATTTATACATTAAAAAAAAGTAAACTAAAATGATTAACAAGTAGTTCTTACCTTGTTCTTTCTTTTCACTCCATGGAGGGATCTACATCAATCACCTGTGCATATCAACATTTGGCATTTGGAGCAAGTGAAGACTGTAGGGATCTATTACACGACCTCAGGCACTAAAGATTGCCTCGAGAAGTACCGGTGGTGATTGGAGCAATAAAACTGTTCTTGACCGATGAAAATACAAACTTCATAGATTTTTTCCCTCACGCCAAGCAGGCATCAAATTTATAATCTTGAAATGAAAAGCCCTCATCGAGATACACATCAAGTTCGGATTTCATAGGTTCAGCTTCTTGCCCACTTAACCACTTGCAAAGTTATAACAAACTACTTGATGTACTTCCACTTTCATGAGCATTTGAAGCAGATTCACATTAACATACTTTCTTCTATGATAAGAATGCATTCTCACATATTCATCATAAAGTTGATCACTGACATCTAACTACTAATGTTCTCAGGGCTACATGCGAAGAAAGCATTTTGGGGGAATGTAATCTCTAGAGCCCTCATTTTCAATCTAGGGTCGACCTGACTCCTATTATCATTAGCATATTGCATTCACTGATACTTATCAAACCTTTGTTTATGTTTTGAACCATACTCTAACAAAAAGATAAATGAGGGCTCGAATTTTTATCCATGACACTTTAATCTATGCCTCACTAAAACAAGTTAGAAGTTGGATATTGAACTGATATAATATTAGTAGTGTCTTTAAAGAAACTTTTAAGACTTGAAGCAATTTCTCAATCTTTTCCCACTCATCATCATTAGAACTGACAACCATAATTATGATCATATAAAGCATATCTAGAAAATGCCTTTCTAAACTTGATTGCACAATCAAACATACCATAAGTTAGATTCCAACGAGTCTTGCATTCAAGGACTAATTTTCGCTCTTGCACGTTGTATTGGCTAACAAGTTCACCAAGCCGTTTGAGTCGTGCCTCGCTTGAATTCAAGAAGTCCACAGTTTCATGGACTTTTGCAATGATGCTCTTCATTTATTCAAGACCATGTTGAACCATTATGTTAGGATATGTGCTGTCTTAGACATGAAATAACCTTCCATTGCATAGAAGCCTTTCATTAGATCTGAAATTATCCTTTAGAATGCGAATACAAGAATCATTTGCACTTGCATTGTCAAGCGAAATTGAAAACCTAAGAGAGATAGAAATTATTGATTAGTTCTAAATCACAACTAAAAAAATACTAATATAAATTATAGCAAAAAATATAAGCACACTTACTTTGTTTTCTCAATTTCCCACTCCCTTAAACATGTTAAGATCTGTCCCGGCTATGTGCTTGCTTTTGTGGAGGAGTAGGAAATTAGATGAGAAGTTGAGCACTCGCTTACAGGCTTCAGTCAAGATCCTGAAATGAAATTTGTTAAGAGCCATATATATTAGATCCTTTGTGGCCACGTATCCTGAATCGTAGTCAAACTAATTAGTCCACCATTTTCACTTGTGCTTTTAGCTTCTTTTTTCCTCAAAATCGTAGACTTTGAAGGAATACGTTCTTATAGTGTGTGAGACACACTAGTCGGCTCAATGGTATTCCTAAGCTTCATCCTCCAAGGTTAAATCCTTCCTCTTCTGATAGTGAAAGGATGCTCATGCATACGTGAGCCAATGTATGCTATCCTCTCATCTTTAGCATGTCAAATTTTATTATACGAAGCACTAGCAAATCCAGTTGGTTTATGCAGATGCTTGAATCGGATGGTAAAAATTAATCATTTGTTGTTGCTTAGTGTAATGCCTTTTGAACAAGTGTCGAATGTCGGTTCAAATGAGTAGTGCTTTAGTTGCCAAGATAGAAAGATGAGATTTACAATGTTACACCTTACTTTCCATTTGCTTTTATCATTTTGGGTTAAATCATCCCGAACTTTTGATCGTCTTGGTCTTAAAATGTTGGAAAGGGTTTTCAACCTCAGCTTCTTTCGATGTAGTGATAGGAGTGGGTTCACTAGTTTCCAAATTAACATCTTCACTTTCATTAAGTTCATCTGATTCCTTAATCTCATCCTCGATATTCATAAAACTCCTCTACTCTGAAGTGTCCATGGGTGTTGAAGATATTTTGTGGTCCCTTAGAAGACTTAGACATTAAATACATATGATAAACTCCACTAGTCATTATAACAACATAATATAGACAAGGGAACAAAACATATATGCCAATAGCTCGAACATCCCATTATTCAAACTCCTTCCCCCATTATTCAAACTCCATTAATTGAATCTGAAATGAAGCATATATATATATATATATATATATATATATATATATATATATATATATAATATCTACTCTTAGGTTAAATGTTTTGACATTCGGCTCAAGGTCAATGCTGATTACAATCACCCAAAAAAATTAAAATCTGCCACTTCTTGCTTCTTCGAAGAACTCTGATACATATATTTAAATCCTGCAGTATTCCCCGAAATATTTAAAAAGAAAAAAAAATCTTTAACAAGCAATACAAACTGTGGAAAAAAAATTCCAAAGGAGCAATAATAAATCTTTGTTTAGCATATCATTTGCGAAACAATCTATCTGATTAAATTATTGTAATATTTTGATTTAAAGGAAAATTTTAGTGAAAGTTTCAAGATTTCAAGTCGAGATAGTTTAAAATCCATTCGATCAATCTGCGCACTAATCTCTGACATAATACATAAATAATTAAAATCAACATGGAGCCTACCCTCTAAACTACAATCCTAAGCGAAAACAACAAAAATTAAACATTAACTTAAATCGGCAATATCGAAAACTTTATTGCATAGAGAGAGATTCTTTAAACACGATCTTATCGAATAAGGCACGAAAGAACTATGTAAGAGAACAAGACAAGGAGATTAAGAATACTCGAATCACGATTTAAGCAACAGCAAGCAAAAGATCAAAGCAGCGCCATTTTTGGGACTGTCGTCACAGTAATGTGACTAAAAATGGAAGGGGATAATAAATGTTTACACAAGACTGATTTGCGGAGGAAAGAAGGCAAAATCAGCAGAAAAAGCTACCATTTATGACCTAAGTAGGCCTCGTTTCCACCTTCCCTAGCAAGTGAAGCCTTCTTGAAGCGGATGAATGTGATGGAAGAATAGGAAGAGAAGAAACGAAGAAAGAGTGCGGCGAAGGGTGAAGGAGAGGAAGTATAGTCTCTAGGGGTTTTTAAATGGACGGTGAGATTAGATTAGGGTTTTTTTTAATGATATTTTTTTTAAAAATATCATTTTATCCGTTTTATATATATACAAAACTAATTTAAAATTTTAATTAGTTTATATTAAAAATCACATTAGCTATATATTTAACCATAGATGCCTCCTGTGTTTAAAAATAAAAATATACGTTATAAGAATAAGGAAAAGCTTCAAAAGGCTTATGTAAGGGACTAAAAGGTTTTAATGGGTTTGCATTTTTACTCACAATGGTTTGATACCATGGTTGATGGGATCATGTGAAGGCAGAATCATACTTATATTCCATTACAAGTAGCCTTCCATCCCAATTCTAATGAGAAAAAATCTCTTTTCTACAATGCCATCAACACTTTTTGACTTTGAATCAATTTTATGATAGAGTGAAACAGATTATAATGAAGCGATGTGCGTCGTTATCGCTCATACTGGGGATTCGGGGCGAAGTCTTCCTCCCATAGCTACAGGCAGAATGGGGTGATCCCATGAAAATAGGGTGGGTTTCTTAGTGGAAGAACGGGACGTATATGGCGAAAAATGGGTGTTGGATCTTGAAGAGAAGAGGATGGGTGAGGAAGAGGTTGGGGAGAAAAGGGGATCAAACTAACTTTTTTTTAAAATTAAAAATTTTAAGTGCCAATTAGATAATAACATATCACAAAAAAGAGAAAAAAGAAGCCACCTAAAATTATTTTAACTCTTTTAACCTGCCATTAGTGATATATATCCGTTTATAAGCCACAAAAATTTTAAGTTTTTAAGAATACAAAATAGAGATAAATTTATCATATTCTCTTAAATCTTTTAAAGTGTAATTATTTTAAAATAAATATATTTATAACTAAATAAATAATGAAAATTTATGATTTTTAAGAATACAAAGAATAGAGATATATTATTTATGACATCCTAAGTAAAGATATCAAATTTAAAAAAAAAACTTTTAAAATTTTATACTACAAAATATTTCGAGTTTCTCATGAGCTTTTAGTCGAGGTTACAAATTTACTCCAACTCGACTCGACTCGTTAACGCATTCGGAGTCGAGGCTCGAGGCTGAGTGAGGCTCGCACTTTTCAGTCGAGGTTTTAATAGGAGTTTTGTAGGGTCGAGTTCGGAATTGGCTTTCAGTAGGTTATGCCAAATGCGTTCGTGGCGCAATTACGACATTTGGTTTATCATGGGCTTGTTACAATGCGGTGTTTTTCGTCTCTTGTTGTAGAACTTTATTTATGGGCGATTGAGCAAATAGCCAGTTCGATCAATCGAATATATGAGATTATGATCGTTAGCATGTTGAAGAAATGATGTTATGATTATTCTAGTCACTATATTATCAAATTGATAGGTTTTATGTCAATTTATTATGCTATTAACCCGTATATTATTTCATCTTTTATGTTATCGATCTATTCCAAGTTTGAATTGATAAAACTATTTTTCTATTCAAAAAAAATTGTGATTTGATTAAAAAACCGTTTGAAAACCCAAATTTGTAAATTTGACCCTCCATCAAATTGTGGCCTAATTTTAACAAAAATGTTCTTATTTTCTTGCAAAAGTAACCTCTTTTTTTAAGAAACAATGTAAATATATGAAATGAAGAAGGACAATCTTTTCAAAATGAATTATTTTTTAAGAAAAAATATGAGAAATGTTAGATTCACAATAGGGTTATTTGATGTCACAGTGAAATATTTCTAAATTATATCAGAATAAAGTATATCCTTTTGTTTAATTATATATGATTTTTTAAATCTATATTGAATATTTTTTAGCTTATATTAATAAATCATATAGTAATGTAATGATTAAAAAGATAAGACATAAAGAGGGGAAGTGTCCTAATTTGAGTTATAGTGAAGATAATTTATTATATTATAACTAAAGTGTTGAATAAAAAAAATTATAATATTTTTAAAACTTTATTTTACTGAGTTACTATGTACATAAATAGTGACTAACTATGCACTTTTTTTTACTTTTCAAAAAAAAAACCTATGTACCTTTTTATTAAAAAAAAAGCTGTGTACTTTTTATTAAAAAAAATTGTGTACTTTTTAAGTTTAGTTAAGTCTTCAAAATAAAATAAAAATATTGTATTCAAACAAAATTCCCAACAGTAATAATATTAAGGCTCCAACAGTTATAATATTAAGGTTCCATTTGAAATCTAAAAAGTACTTATAAAAAAAATTATAAAAAAAAAAATTTTATCATATTTGATTTCTTTGTGAAAAATATAAAAAAAAAATCAAATATAATTAAAATTCCTCAAAATTTTAAATATTTTTAAATTTTTAAATCCTTAAAAAAACAAATAAAATAAGTTTAAGTAAATTATAAAATTAATTTATTAAATTCAAACCTATTTTAAATTTTCGTCGTAATTATCTTTCCTCCGACTTTTCCTTCATTTTTTTTTTCCTTATAGCTTCAAGGGTTCCAAATTGAGCCTAAAAGATGGTGTTATGAGGTGCAAGGAACGGAACAGGTTCGCCTTTTGTCACGCAGCATTCGTTCTAGTCCTAGTGAAGTTTTTAGCATCAAACGTTTCAATTTCTTGTTTCGCCTGAAAAAACAGGAAAATAAATGTTAGCTACTAGTACTGAGAAAATAATAAATCCATAAATGAGGCCCATCACTTCATAATTCAATCTTCTTTCACCACTTTATGGGGACAGATATTATTTGTTTGGAAATCAAGTCAAGAACAACTGCAAACATCTACACAGCCAACAAAATTATAAGTGGGTATTCGAAATGTGGACATATAGGGTATTGCAAGGAAAATGTTCGATGAAATGTCACAACGAGATGCCGTGTCTTGGAATACCATGATTGCAGGATTTGTGAATGGCCAAGACTTTGAGACTACACTAAAGTCACAAAATCATGAAAAGAGAGATGGGTATAGTTTGGAGCATGCTTAAGGGTCTTGGATCGATATGTTGAGGTTGGACGCTTGAGTGCATTCCATGATGGTTATTATGTTGGGAATGTGTTTGCAAGTAGTGTGCACTCTTAGAGATGTAGTCGAAATGTGAGAGAGTTGAGGATGGCACTTGAGGTGTTTTAAGTCTATTATAAAGTGTTCGTAACTCGGTTACATAATTACATTACATTACATGGAGGAACACTTTGATTACTGGGTTGCTTATGCTATGCTGCTCAACAAGTAACAAGTGGGTGATCCGGAAACTACGTTTTGGCTAGCTATATTATACAGCCTATTCAATTCAATTGCATGGAGCAGAATAGCAGATTGATGCTGGCACATTAATTGCTTCATGACCCACATTTGTTCAAATTGAAAAAGCAGGTTCATGGTAAAATTATGAAGCATGGGTTTGCATCTCATACTTGTGCAATGCCATAACCACACCTACTCATGTGCCACATGTGGTGAGTAGAGGCCTTTAACGTTAAAAATAAAGTGGTGGTGATCTGATCTGAGTCTGATCTGTGTTAGAAGCGTCTCGTGATGGAAGCCAGTAAAAAATAGATCTTGAAGCAAAAACCGTCTCAGCCAGTGGAAACGAATCCAGCCCAAGCAAAATGATTCTTTAGTGAGCGGTTGTAAATGATATTTAAGGCGAATATTCTTCAGGAAGCGTACGTAAATGAAGTATTTGGTATATGATAGAAATTTCTATTTTGGGTATGGAGTGATATAGATGAATAAAGGGTATATGATGTAATTATTAAGGAAGATAAAGTACAAAATTACTAGAATAGATTTAGGATAGAATTTAAGGTTTGAATCTTCATTATTAGAAATTTGCAGAAAAAGCACAGACTTTAAAACAGCCGAAAGGATATTTTGAGTCGAATATAGGCACGGATCTTTGATCTTTTTCTTATCTACTTGGAATCTTTGCTATCTTCGATATCATGGCAAGATGATTTAAAATTGTATCAGGATCAACATGCATCAAAAGTCCACCCTCCTTAATCACACCAATTTGACTGTAAATTTTGCGAACAACTCTTTCAAGCTTATCATATTTCTCCCGAGGAACCACAGGGAGGTTATCCACAACAATGATATTCCCAAAACCAGAAATTACTAACTTTTTTGTGGAATAATGAGAAAGTGAGAATACTGGCTCCAAACTTGTAAGACTAAAACTTCAAAGCAGTCCCCAAAATCCCCAAACTCCCTAATTATCATTGACCATGACATGGAATCTCCGAGTTAACATCTTGTCCACAGAGTGAGAGTCATTGTTTGATATTACTGGTTTCTAATCCGATGCCCCAACAATGGTTTGTCAAAACCTAGTACATAGAAGTCACAGGATTACACCAACTACTCTAGATTGCAATATGAAAGAATATAACGTAGTTCCAGTTCGTTACAAAATCATCTAGACTTGGAAATCAAATCCTATCCAACCCTAAAATTTGGTTTTTTCCTGACCGCATTAAACTAAACAGTTCAATTAGAATTCCAAATGACCCTCTCCAAGAAGATCATCAACCTCAATTCCAAAAAAACAAAACAAAAGAAATTTTCAGACTAAAACACATACACTCTTCCGATGTATTGGATAGAGGCTTTCAACTCTGATAGAGAAAGCAAAACTTCGAGAATTCTGAATCAAAACCCTAGGCTTGATTTCCGAGGAATTTCTGAGGAAAATAAAACTAAAACAGTAAGGTATTATCTCAGAATGCCAAAATCTTCCCCGGGAGGAAGACGTATAGAGTCCAAATCGATATTTGAAATACCGATGCCAAGGGTAGAGGCCGCCGCTCTGATATCTTCCATTGATGCTGTCGCTCTAATATCTTCCATTGATGCCCCTCCGCCATCCTGAGAAGGTGACTGAAAGTGAAAAAAGATACAAAATTTTGGAGAGAAAACAAAGAAAGGATGAGGACGGAGAAAAGGTGAGATGAAGAAGGGCTTTGGTTGGAATTGGAAAGAATATAAGGTATGGGTTGGGCTTGGGCTTAGAATTGTAGTCTTATTAGAATAACAGGTAATCTTGGGCTTGGCTTTGACACACTTCTTTTACTATTTATTGATATAGCTGGCAAAACTATTCCTTATGAAATTTTAAATATAAATATATATATATATATATATATATATATATATATATATATATATCAATATATTTGAGAGCTAGCTAATTTCACTTACATTGTAGTAAAAGACTTGAACCCAGTACAGGATCCCACACGATACGATTTCGTATCGATTTCGCGTAAAAGTGTGGAATGATGCTTACTTGATATGAGGAAACACTCAAACCCCAATGAAAAGTATCATTCCAATGAAATTAATGAAGAATACACAGCGCCAAAAACTAGTCCAATGAAAAAGTATCATTTCAATGGAAGACTGTGAAGAGTACCTAAGCACCAAAAAAACTAGTCTATTAGGTGGAATAACTTATCAAGTTTAAGAATCACTCCACACTTTTGTTTGAAACCAATATGGGATTGTATCAGGTGGGATCTCAGGTACCTGGGTTCGAATCTTTTACTACAATGTAAGTGTAATTTAGCCAGCTCTCAAAAAATGTGTATATATATATATATACATATTTAAATTTTTCATAAGGAATAGTTTTCATCCGCCATATTTCAATGAATAGTAAAATATGTGTGTCAAAGCCCAAGCCCAAGATCACCTGTTATTCTAATAAAACTACAATTCTAAGCCCAAGCCCAACACCTACCTTATATTCTTTCCAATTCCAACCAAAGCCCTACTTCATCTCACCTTTTCTCAGTCCTCTTCCTGTGGTTCAAAGTTGCTATATCAATCATTTCCTCAAAGGGTCCTAAGACATATGGGTGTTAATGTATCAGCTTGATATTGGCCGATAAGTAAATTTAAATAAATAGATACGTTACAAAATTATAAGTATTAGAGAATACATGTAATTAAGTAGAATTAAAATTAATAAAATAAAATTTATTTTATATTTAATACTATTTAATTATTATAAAACATTTACTAAAATTATAAAATTATAATATATTGTATTACAAAATTATACATTCATTTAAAAGTAATTTAGTCTTTATCTTCAAATTCATCATTAAATTAATTTAATCAATAATTTATTATTATAACTTTCATCCAAAATTTGTTATTAAGGTCCTGTTTGATTCAACTGATAGCTAGGATTAGTAACTGATTATTAATTATTGTTTGATAAAATAACTGATTAAAAGTAATTTATTGAAAGTTAATTTACCAATATAGACATTATAAAGATATATAAAAATAACGCACATATATAGAAAAATGATCATAAATAAATTACCAGAATATGAAATTATAAAAATTATAAACATAAACAAAGAAAAAAAATTTATTATAAAATATACCTTTGAAAGAATAATTGAATTCCTAAATGTAAATACCAAGAACTTATAATAATAATAATAATAATAATATATATATATATATATATATATATATATATATATATATATATATATATATATATATATATATATATATATATATAATGTTATTTTAAATTATTATTTATTTAAAAATATTTTGAGATAAAAAATTTTAAAAAAACGAAATAGGTGTTAAATAGAGCTAGTAATATGAGTGCAAGGCGATGGTAGCGACTTTAAGCGTAATTTTTCGGGTTAGGTTGTAAAATTTAAACGGTAAACCAGGTCAATTTGTGACTTGTTTTGGCCGTGGCTCGTATGGAGTTTAAGTAGGGTTAACCCGATTGGCTAATTTTTGTTGTTTTTAAATGTGAACAGTAATTAAAAATTTTAAATGATTGTCTATAAAATTTGATATTTTGGTTATCTTTTTGTAGCACGATTGGTTTTAAAAATTATTATTATTTATAATATATGATTAATATATTTAAAGCTTTATTGTTTTAAGCTATTTTATTTTCAATTTAAATGTATATTTTTAATATAATTTATATGATAATTTAATATTTAAAAATGTGTATGAAAATTTGCAGAATGAATTTGGATTAAATAAATTATAATTTTAATATTAAATATATTTTTATTTATCTCATTAGTCCTATTTTAAATATTTAAAATTTCATTTTTTTTACCTTTTAAATTTTATTCGATCATATATGTTTTTTTATAAAAATGGAGTTCTATGATTTATAAATTAAATTTAACAACATTATCGATTATATTTTAAATAATTTTATTACTTAAGCTATTGTTAATAACAAAATAATGTTATTTTTTAATTAATTGACAAAAAATAGATACTAATTTCTTTCATAATATGATTATATATTTTAGCAAGATGAATTTTCAAAACAAATGTAAATATTTCATTATTATAGATGCTTTTTAAAAAAATATTTTTATTGCTTATGTGAAATTTATGTTGTTAAAATTATAAATTAATTAATAGATGATGATAAATCAAGCTAGCTGGTATCACGTTTTCCCAATGTGGAATCGCGTGTTATTGTCAAATATAAGGAGGATGACGATTAAGATTATAGGTATATGAGATTTCGTTTTGATCTTTGAAGTTGTTTTTTAACATATATATTAGAAGTTGTTACTTTATTATTTTGATACTATTTAGTTAATTAATTTGGTACTTTTGTTATAACAGTGTTTTAACATTATTTATTTATTGTGTTGGTTTACTATTATTATATTGTTTATCTTTCCCAGTGTTTATATATTAATTATTATTATATATTTGTATATTATTTATTTTATTTTAAGAATGATGAATTTGTAAAATAATTTGTTGCTTAGTATTTTAAGGTTTTGTGTGGCCTACGTGGATTTAGTGAGTTGGTGTGTGCGAGACCATAAATGGAGTCGAATTAATTCAATAGCATAACCCAAATGGGTAACTTGAAATTGATTGGAATTTAGCCGTTTATCGAACTCAAAAATATGGATAGTCCTTTTTTGTTCATAACAAAAATAAATTAGAAAAATAAACAAAAATTTAAAAATTTATAAACAATTTGTTACTTCAAATATTCTCTATTTATATAGTTATTTTATGCAAAAAACTAATATTTTAAAATATTTTATTTGAATTTTCTTACATTCTTTTGTTTGTGATTGAAATTATAATTTGAGATGAAATAGAAATTAAAGTTGATAAAGAATATTTTACTTAAAAAAAATTTATTATTCATTTTTAATAGATAATTTTGTTTTATCATGAATTATTTATTATTACTTTATGTGCAGGCCCCAAAAAAAATCAAAACAAAGAAAAATCAGAATGCTAAAACCACAATACGTCATTCCATTGGATAAAAATATGAGCAGATCATAAAGAGAAAAATAAAATTTTGATTATTTGCATTAGAGTATTTTAGAAAAAACTATAATTTAAAACTTTTCGATACGAGGCATGAGTCTGTCAATGCTCAGTTGATTACAAATCTTTACCAAATATCTCATAAAAACTAATTGGAGTGAATAAGCTATTAGCCCTTCAAAATCAACTCAACCAAAGACCCCTGAAAATCATATAATTAAATAAAGTTTTAATATCGTATCCTGATTATAAAAAACATTAATATTATATCAAATATTAATTTTATTAATTAAATAGACACTGCTCCCGCCTTCAATTTAATAATACATATTTATAATTTCCAGAGTTAATAAATTTTCCACCGTTCTGGAGTTGCCCTCCCTTCATCTTCTCTATCCTCACCGCCCTCCCTTCATCTTCCCTATCCGAACCTCCTTTCATCTACCTTATAGTCTAGTCACTTCACCAGGGATCCTTCCGCCATAAACTCACCTCTGAAGATACTTATCGTTTCCTCACCATCTCGGCATCGACTAGAATTAGAAATCTGGTTCATCTCGGTAAGGAAGTGAAAAGGTTTTGATTTTTAGTTATTTTGAAGAGGAATCTCAGATTTCTCTTATAAAAGTGATTTTTGTTTTTCTTGGCAACAGGTAGAAACAGGTGAGAATACTCGAAATCAGCTATTTTCTTCTCTCGAGAAGAAGACCGGAGTTGACCGAGTGAACTCGGGAGATCTCGGCCCGAAACTTCGAGTTTAGCCGGTTCACGACCAAGTTACAATATGCCGTATCTGGTCTCGGGACTCGGCGCGGCCATCTTCGAGACGGATACGACTCGGCCAATTAGTATCGGAATCGGCTAAGTTTTTTAACCCTTTCATCCCCAAGTAAGTTCTACACAAAACCCTAATCTGTCTCATCCTTTCCCTACTTTCTCCCCAAAAATTTGTATCTTATTTCACTTTCAATCACCTTCTAAGGATGGCGGAGGTGGCATCAAGGGAAGATATTAGAGCGACGGTTTCAATGGAAGATATCAGAGCGGCGGCCTCTACCCTTGGCATCGATATTTCAAATATCGATTTGGACTCTATACGTCTTCCACCTGCGGAAGGATTTTGGCATCCTGAGGTAATACCTTACTGTTTTAGTTTTATTTTCCTCAGAAATTCCTCGGAAATCAAGCCTAAAGTTTTGCTTTCTCTATTAGAGTTGAAAGCCTCTATCCAATACGTCGGAAGAGTGTATGTGTTTTGGACTGAAAATTTCTTTTGTTTTGTTTTTTTGGAATCTGTTTTGGGAATTAAGGCTGATGATCTTCTTGGAGAGGGTGGTCATTTGGAATTCTAATTGAACTGTTTATTTTAATGCGGTCAGGAAAAAACCAATTTTTAGGGTTGGATAGGATTTGATTTCCAAGTCTAGATGATTTTGTAATGAACCGGAACTACGTTATATTCTTTCATATTGCAATCCAGAGTAGTTGGTGTAATCCTGTGACTTCTATGTACAAGGTTTTGACAAACCATTGTCGGGGCATTGGTTGACTATGTATCATTAGTATCTCACTGTTGTGGATATAAGATGCTAACGGGGAGATTCAATGTCATGGTCAATGATATTTGGGGAGTTTGGGGATTTTGAGGACTGCTTTGAAGTTTAGTCTTTCAAGTTTGGAGACAGTATTCTCACTTTCTGATTATTCCACAAAAAAGTTAGTAATTTTATTTTATTTTTTGGTAGTGATGATGAAGATCTTCATGAAGAGGATCCTCTTGAATATGATGCGGGTTTTGGGAATATTATTGTTGTGGATAACCTCCTGGATTCTCAGGAGAAATATGATAGCTTGAAGGAGTTGTTAGCAAATTTACAGTCAAATTGGTGTGATGGGAGGGTGGGTTTGATGCCTGTTGATCCTATTTTAGAAAACTGCTGGGTTTTGCTTTGTGAGTATAACACAGCTTAGGTACTCTTTCTTTTGATCCATTTCCACTTACTTAGAAGAATCCAAGGACTTTAAATCAATTCTTTGTTTGATTTTAATCTCATTTTGAGAGTGTATGGGGTTTTGACCTGAGGCATAATTTTCCAGTTTTGTTATTTTTCTTACTTCTCTTATGGATGAATGATGTATAATATACAAGGAGGTTTTATACTGCTTTTATGTTTATTCTTTTACAAGAAAAAATAATTAATTATATAATTTTTTGACAGTGAATTGTCTTTTAATTGTTGTATTGCTATGCTTATTCAGTTGTGCAAAAGAGAAGCTGTTTGGTTTGCTAATTACTCATGATTATGTGATTAATCTTGCCAAGGTATCCGAGGAAAATGAAGGAAAGATAGTTTAGCTAATTAGGAACATCTGTTTCAAAAAATGATAGTGTGTATATAATTTTTTATTAAATTTACTTCAACTAGCTCTTGAGCTCTGACTCAACTCATAAGAGAAGGGGGAGGTTCCTAGGTTTTTGTCCAATGTGGACAAAATAAAGGAAAAAACATCTATCTATATAATGGAATTTTCACCAGCTATTGGCTTCTGAGATGACTGGGGCGAAATACCAGAAAGGTAACTTTTGTTTTGGTTGACAAAGGACAATAAAATGCTATAGTTTCAACAAGAGTACTGACTAGATTGAGTTGTTGTTGCTTAGATATCTGGTTTTTGTGATTAATCATGATTATGTGATTAATCTTGCCAAGATATCCAGAAGGAAAATGAAGGAAAGATAGTTTAGCTAATTAAGACATCTGTTTCTAAAAAATGATAGATGTGTATATAATTTTTTATTAAATTTACTTCAACTAGCTCTTGAGCTCTGACTCAACTCATAAGGGGAGGTTCTAGGTTTTTGTCCCAATGTGGACAAAATAAAGGAAAAAACATCTATCTATATAATAAAATTTTCAACTATTGGCTTCTGAGATGACTGAGGCGCGAAATACCAGAAAGGTAACTTTTGTTTTGGTTGGCAAAGGACAATAAAGATGCCTTCATAGTTTCAACAAGAGTACTGACTAGATTGAGTTGTTGTTGCTTAGATATCTGGTTTTTTTTGTATGGCAAAAAGGGTTTCCTGAAACAATCTTTTCAGGGAAATATTTTCCTTAAGACTTGTTCTTTCTGAGGAATGTGGCTTTTAAAAAAAAGTTTAGATCTCTTTTTTTATAATTTAAGTCCAATTTATCTCAAAGCTTTGGTCATGTTTTTTCTTTTCCTGTTAGAGTGATATGCCGTTTCCCACTTTTCTCACTTTTTGATAACACATTTTCTGGGAACAAGTTATCTAGCAAGGTGTTTATGCTTGGTTTCTTTTGGAGGAAAGTAGTTTCTAGAATGGATATAGATATGAGATCTATTTTATGGGTTACAGAATCTTCCATGTCAGGGAAATTTACATCGCTGTACCACATCTTTTTGTGCCTAGATTGTGACTTCTGGGACCCGTAGGTTGAAGATGAAACTGATAAACTACCTTTAGTTGTATTTATTTGGGTTGTAGAAACTATTTTCTGTGGAAGTATGTACACTGGGACGTTCATAGCTTTTGAAAATAAGTTCCTGGGACTACAAAATCCAACTCCAAATTGAAGCAAGATTGGGCTCTACACATGTAGGCCTGCTGTTTTCTGATCATATATATGCTGCATGGTCTCTTTAAAGTGTGTAAGATACCTGTAATGTATGATGTGCCACTGTTAATATATATGTATCCGACTGTTGTGTCCCACAAAGGAGGAGAAATTTCTACTTTGTTGTGGGTAGTGTTGGACCTTATGTTAGAGATTCTTACTCATGCACTTCAAATTAACGAAACGGACAGAACAAGGATAAAGGGAAGTTAGATTATTTCAGCCTTGTGTTCTCACCTTCTAAGATTTGGAAATTAAACAAATCTAGGTCTTAGATACAAACTTGCGCCTGACAGTTGTACTCAAGTTCATGTAAGTTATCTTTTCACTATGTATGTATGATGTTCTCCTACTATGTATTATGTCATTTTCCTATGTTTATGTTTTTCCTTCTGCTTTTTGTTTCCTTTTTCTTCTTCTTTTTACTTATAAAGCTTGTTTTAAATTTTGATATTTTTGTTCTGCAGTAATAACTAATCTAAATTGAGATAGCCTAAATTGGTCAGGGGGAATTTTGGCTTACTCAATTTGTTCTTCTACTCTTGCTAAATGGATAGTTGGGATTAGAATTACACTTTTCTGGCCTCAACTTGTCCAACCACTTGAATGTCAGAGTTAGCTAGTCTTCTTAAGTTCAGGTTTTTCTGTTCAAGTATATGTAGACAATATTTGTTGATTCTTAGCTGGATATTTGCTATTAACTGGAAAATGCTTGGGCATATTTTTAATTTTCAAATGACTAATGGTGAATCAAATTTATATTCTCTGTACATCTGTTCTTTGGAGGGTGCTGTGCTTGTGAGCTCCACACCACTTTTGAAGTGTGCATAGTTGGTGCTGGTTTGTGTATTTAATTCAGGCACATGGACAACCCTCAGTTGTTTACAGGGCATTTGATGAAAGCTTTGGAACACAATTCCATCAGATAGTTGTTGGAAAAATACTGCCTTTGATGCTAGTTTCTATATTGGGAACCTATATAATTTGGAAAACTGCTAATCAAGAACTACCAAAGTTAATTCTCCTCTTCATCAACTATTGATGTAATGCATTTTGTCATTGTATCTGAAAATTTTGGTCATTGTTCCAGGAAGCTGAGCTTGCTCGGGAGAAGACCAATGGGTACAAGTTGGACAGGGCACATATTTACTGTAAATATGTTTGATGACTTTGACAGGTTCATGAAAGTTCCTGATGAGTGGGCCCCTCCTGAAACCAAGCCATATACCCCTGGGGTAACCATTTCTATTAGTTCTTACTATGTTATGTCTTTCTCTTGTTATCTTATCCTCTTTCTTTCTGTAGCCTTGATTCAGTTAATTTGGTAGTGAAATGTAGCAGAGGAAATTTAATAACATCCTCTGTTGGAAATGCGGAAAGAATGAGGAGAGGAAAATTAGTTGTTTCCTTCAGTTTGTAGAAAAGTGGAGAGAATGAAAGGGGAAGGTTTTTCCTACTACTTTGATTCACAGTTTCTTCCTTGATATTTGGAGGTGAAAATTTTTTATTCCGGAAAAGAAAGTTATCAATATCTTTCTTCACATTGACTTACTTATGTCCTTTGTAAAGGATACCAGGAGAAAAATTAAAAATATTCCATCTTTGCTTTTTTTCTCCTTAGACACAGGGTTTTAGTTACTAGTAAGTAGATGATTTTTCTGTTGGTGTGTTGAACTGGCCACTGGATAATATATTGGTTCTGAGAAATTTTGTTTGTGACTATGTTTATATTTGAGTGCTTGCTAGACTTATTGGTAGTTATATTACTCCTTCATTGTAACCACCTTCTGCATCTCAGCATTTTTGAATCATCTAATTAATTTGTATTGGTGTTTTTTTCAAAGAATAAGTTAACATGTAAAGCTTTATTGATTTTTGTGGTGGTTTAGTTCATATATTTAGCTTTCACATATTCAGTTCTATTTTGTTTAATGGGATTGAATTACTTAGGGTTTCTTTCTTCCTTTTTTTTGATGCGCACAAAAAAATCGCGTCCTTTGTTTTTTCTTCCTTCCAGTATTTATACCTCTTGAAGAATCTGGTGACTCTTTTCCTTTGTTTTTTCCTGACCTTGTTTTATGGTTGAAAGCCCCATCAAGCACAATGAATCTTTCTCTAAGGAAACCAGTAAAAATAGTCCAACCTTCTCAACCTTTATCCTCAAATGATGAGGGAAGTAAGGTTTCTGAATCACCATCTTCATATAGGTTGAAATCCTTTGCCACTTAGTCTCTATAATCTTTACTCTGTATGAGCTTGGTTTTTTTTTTTAATTTGTCTTCCACAATTTCTCACCCTTACAACTGATTCTTAGTTTCTAAAATCTGAGTCTTCAAGAATCTTTATGGTGAGATGATAGGTACTTGCCATGTAATGTACTTCTCTATGACTACAGGAAAATTTACAGCAGTGGCTTACCGATGAAAAGACGAGAGATCAGTTTGTGATTCGTGCTAGCTCGAACCGCGGAAGTTTTATGGAATGATGCAAGACAATTGAAGCCTGAGCCTGTTTACAAGCGTGCTGTAAGTTGAAACATATATTAATGTTATTATTATCCCTTATACTTCATTAATGTTTGCATCCACAACCATGGAGACCATAAATATTTGATTCTCTTTTTGTTTCTTTGAATTGAGAAGCTTATGAATTGTTGATATATCTATGCATGTGCATACATTGTTGGATTTCTGGCGGTATATCAGTATGATAATAGGATCAATTTATTTTCAGTACTTTTCTTGTGAAGAAGTAGGATGATTTGCTTTTGTTATTGATTGATCATTCTTGGGTGTCTAAGATGAATGGTAATGCTATATTTTGTTGCAGTACTGGACTGAGAGTTTTGTGCAGTGGTCCCCACTGGGGACTTACTTAGCAACAGTTCACAGGCAGGGTGCTGCAGTCTGGGGAGGTGCTAATGCCTTCAACCGTCTAATGCGTTATGCCCATCCTCAGGTTAATTTTGGTATTTAATTTCCTTCTTGAAGTTAATGCTTTACTTCTGATTTATTGATCCAAAATTTGGTGATCTTAATTCCAGGTTAAATTGATTGATTTCTCCCCTGGTGAGAAGTATTTTGTTACCTACAGCAGCCATGAGCCAAGCAATCCTCGTGACACCCATGTGAGTTTTTCTATTGTCCCTTTAATCTGTTGTAGGTTAATTTTTGGTGAGAACCATGTCTGATGTGAGCTCTTGATGTAGAGGGTTGTTCTGAATGTGTTTGATGTGAGAACTGGAAAAGTTATGAGAGATTTCAAGGGAAGTATGGATGAATTTTCAGTTGGAGGAGCTGGGGGCGTTTCTGGGGTATCTTGGCCTGTTTTCAGGTAATATATTTTTGTTATTAATTTGCCTGGACTGTGCATTATTTTCTGGCCTGAGTGACAGTTTTTGGTATTTGTTATTGGACTTATGCCAGGTGGGGAGGTGGGAAAGTGATAAGTACTTTTTACTTAGGGATAGGAAAATGTGATATCTGTTTATGAAACAGAAACGTTTTCTCTTATTGACAAAAAATCCTTGAAGGTTGAAAATGTTATGGATTTCAGTTGGTCACCTGCTGACCCCATTCTTGCACTCTTTGTTCCTGAACTTGGTGGTGGGAACCAACCTGCTAGGGTGAGTGTAGCTGTTCCATGCGGGACCGGTTGTCTCTTCTTGTTACATTTCAATCTCTTCCATAGGCAAGTCTAAAATTGATTAATGTTCTTTACTTCATAAAATATGTAGGTGAGTCTGGTTCAAATCCCAAGCAAAGAGGAGTTGAGGCAGAAGAATCTCTTTAGTGTTAGTGACTGCAAAATGTATTGGCAAAGTAATGGAGACTACCTGGCTGTTAAAGGTTGGTCGATACAGAAACCAAAAACACATACCTGGCTTTGAGCTTTCCGAATTAAAGAGATATACCATTGAGGTCTTGGAGCTTGAGAATAAAACGATGAATCATTCCATTTGCTTAGGAACCAAAGGCCACAGGTTTGCGGTTATTCATGGAGATGACAGGCCCGGATCTTGGTTTTATTCAATGCGTAGTGGCAGCAATACAGGCGGTCTCAAAACTCTCACTACTCTCAAGGGAAGCAGGCAAATGCTCTTTTCTGGTCACCTGCCTTTAGTGGCCTATATATCATACTTGCAGGGCTGAAAGGATTGAACGGACAATTGGAATTTTATAATGTTGATGAGCTTGAAACTATGGCAACTGCTGAGCATTTCATGGCTACAGACATTGAATGGGATCCTACAGGAAGGTAATTGGAGGAAAACTATCATATGTTTTTACCTTGTTCTTAAACATTGGTTTTCTTGTAATTAGAAGGAAGTTAGTCATATATTTTTAACATTTTGCATCTTTAGGTATGTTGCAACTTCAGTGACTTCGGTTCATGAGATGGAAAATGGCTTCAACATATGGTCCTTCAACGGCAAGCTCCTGTATAGGAGACTAAAAGATCACTTCTTCCAAGTAAGATAAACACCTTGTCATCTATATTTTATGGGTTTAAATGGTCTATGTTCAATATTTATTTTCATTGTGGCATAATTTTACAACACTGTAGCCATAGATGTGAGCCAAGTACAACGCTAAAATTGTCTATATATGAGAGTCTGTTCTAGGGTTCTTTACATGGAGTCTTAGGAAAAAAAATACCGAGAGTCAATGGTTTGTTAGTAGATAATCTAATGGTATGAGGATGGATGCCTATGCTTTTGTTGATGGTTTACAGTTCTTGTGGCGACCACGTCCACCATCATTCTTGAGCCCGAGAAGAGGAAGAGATAGCCAGAATCTGAAGGAGGTACGGTAAAAGTATGAAGCAGAGGACCAAGATGTGTCTATGTTATTGAGCGAGCAAGATCGTGAGAAGCGGAAGATGTTGAAGGATGAATGGGAAAGGTGGGTGAATGACTGGAAGCGGTGGCACGAGGAAGAGGAAGCGGAGAGGCAAAGGCTTAGGGATGGAGCTAGTGACGAGGAAGGAGTACTTAGCAGAGTTGAAGTTGAGAGAGTTGCTGGACGTTTCAGAGGAGGTGCTTTCTTTTGATTTGGATCAGGAGTGAGAGATTCTTCTTCTTCTCTAGCCACAGGTCTCTACTCTTTTTGATTAATTGCGGATTTTTAGTTTCCAAGTATTTCTTTTTGCCTTTTGTGAAAGTAGGAGGTGGACCTTAAATTTTTCTGATTCAATGCTTGACAAATTTTCCTGGTAGCATTCTGGGACTTCTTGTTGTTATACTCCATTTATAATATGAGAATTTTTGTGTCTCTCTCGTTATTATTTTGGGAAAGTAATTTAATAATTCTTATAAGTATGGATGATCAGAGATTGTTGGAGAGCTGGAAAAATCGTCTTGTGTAATGTCGGACTCCCGAATGTATTATTTGATTGGGTTATTTGCATTTGACGAGATCGAACTTAGAATATTATTGTACAAATTAACTTTGAGATCCAAACCAAAAGATCGCTCCATGGACTTTTCTCAATTTCTTAATATTGCTTTTTATTAGCTCATTCTCTTTGATGTACTTTTGATTATTTTCGAAGAAAGCATATTCTAACTAAATACATATTAGTAAACTTGAAGAGGAGGCTTTCTCCTTGGCCATGGATACTGATAAGTGTGATTATACTTACGAATTTTTTATCTTTGTGTATTGATCGCATATCGAATTGTTTGGAATTGGATTCAAAAGTAAATGAAATCATTTTATCTATTAGTAGTGGACAACATTTACCATTAGTAATAACCATATATTATTCAAGTTTATCCAGTAATGAAATCCTTATCTATTAATAGTACTGCTACTTTTATCTACATGAGTGACAAATTGGTATATTATCAGCTTTGGGATTCAAAAAGTAAATGAAATCATTATCTATGTTAGAAAATATTGTAAAATACAAACTTTAAGAGAAAATTCTTTTCTCTTTGTATATAAGAAAAGAGAAATAAGAGAGAACCGAGAAATGAATATAGGTATAGAGATGGGATGTTCTTAATACTTCATAGATGAACTGAAGGGCCTTTATAAAGCTTTAGATGCACTTATTCATTACTCCCAAATTAAATAATGAAGTAATGAATGAAGTTTATGAACAGATAAGGCATGAAGGTACATTTCTCCAGTGGCTTACCCACACCACATGTAACTGCTTTCATACGAATGCTTTAAAATGGTCTACATGAATCGTTTACTACAACACTTCTAACGATCACTCATAAAGCATTACGCCAATTAAACCATAAGAAACTCAAATTTTATAAAACCAGTCTGGGCGAAAAGAGTACAATATTCATACGACGTCGATCGTTTAGCTTGTTGTGACTACTCGTTAAAACTTCGCAAGAAAACTCATAAGACAAAACCTTGAATGGCGAAAAGAGGCAGTGACACTTCAACATCTGTCATATAATGCCCTCATGCTGATGAGCTCTGCTAAACATCTCCAATCTTACGATTAGTTTCAATGTCGAGGTCACAATGACTTCATGAAGGTCCTTAGTATTAATGAATAGACCGGGATTATGAAACATCAATTTCACCACCTTTCGAAATACGGTGATGCAACTTCTAAAAATGTACAGTTTATTCCTTTTGATAACTTCTTTGATTTAGCACATGCAAGATTATCTTCAAATAACGCCAAATGTTCTGATGGCGGAGTCCTGATGTACCTCGAATAATAATCACTGACTTAGTTTATACATGCATTCAATGTGAATGGCCGTGAATTAATATAATCTTCAGATGATTTAATGATGGGCTGTTCACGCTTTAAGCTAAGACTCCACTGAACAGGCGCTTATATTACAATTAAACACATGCCCCGCCAGGATCGTAGCTCATGTAACTGAAAGGTATCCTCAGATTAAAGAGGCATCCCCAAACAATCGTCGCTGATTCCTTCGGTAAAAGAATCATATCGCTGAAAACCGTAGCGAAAATGCAACAGGTCGATACCATTCAACGCCTGGTCGAAGCTTTAACTATACCCGACTAATAAATTGACGTAGCGCTAATAGCACTGGAGGCCAAGTGAAGAAGACGTTACGCGCACTGAACGAGCACCGGCGATATACTCGTGACGACAATTTTTTTCAAACAGCTATACGACAATCAACTTTTTCGCACCGCTAAACGTAACAATCACTCAAACCTAAAAGGCAGTTTTCAATCGTGATAAAACGCTAAAATTTTCTAGTATGTCGATATCGATGAATTAAAACTCAAAGAGAAACGCTCGACCTCATACCGAGACAGGGAAATTCTTTGCTTTTCCCAAGACTCTTCATTTCAAATTTCTTTTTTCAAATATTTATGGTTTCATGAGCTCAGAGTCCCCCAATAAGACGGATCATCAACATAGTATAAGAATACAAACTGCTTCGAGTTTAATAAAATGGCTGGGTTATAGAAGTTGCCTGATACCACAATAAATTACTCTGCCAAGACAATCAGATCATCCGAATTAGTTTCAATTCATATAAAGATCATATAATTTGATTGGCAACATACATAAGGCTTGCGCTATTCGCTCGCAGAATTTAAATCCTTCAGTGATTTGTTATGTCGGCTATTCATGATCCACAGATAAGTTGCATGATATCCAGAAGAGATCGCAGAACTGCTCTTCTTCAGAATGCGTTTACATGTGCTTGAAAGTGATTGCATCAAAGCATGTGAGAAGATGTTTAGCTTCAATACCAAGTCTCAGAAGAAACCTTTATGTCAATCGCGCTTTATCTCATCTCATTATTACGACGCTTATGTTCAAACAACGCATTTGCAATTAATCGGCTTTACACCTTTTAGTCGGGGACCACAGTCCAAAATGCCTCGCTTATTAATCAGTTTGAATTCGCTTGTGATAACTTTTCTGCCTGGTAAAATCATTTCTATTTCTATATTCTTCATTTTTGTAGGTTCAGTGGTTCTCATCATTTTATATGTTCACGCTATTTGGAAACAAAATATTATTGATAATAATTTATTTCAATCCCATTTTTCTATTATGCGCCAGCTAATTACGAGATCCAAATTTTCAAAATTCAGCCTCTTCAAGCACAATTTTATTTTAATTTTCAAGGGCCTTGTCAATATATGCCTCTTACAAAGTTCTTTGACAAATGTCTTCTACTGGGCCTTTGTTTATCAAATGCCTACAGGCCCTTTTTTACGCCACTCTTCGTGTATTCACCTCATTTCAGGCCTTTCTGGAGTTACATCTTTCAACCAATAGGTCTTCCACGCTCGTGTGTATTTAGAATTATTCAATGGTCCTTCAGAACATTAATTGTGGCTGGAGACAGAACTTGATATGTGACTTTTGTCACTTTTTCAGATCAACAAATATTATGGTAATTGATTTGGTAAGATTATGTAACGAATGATCCTTTCAACTTCTAGTTCACATTGATTTGCACAAGATCAAATGAGATAATGCTGATGTATCTCAAGAAATTTCTTGTCGCTCTTCTGAATCGACTTTTCCCTATCATGGAAACACTGCCATTAAAAATGAAAATCCTGAAATCTTAGCTCAAAAAACATCTCCTAAGGGTTCCAAATATCTTATGATAGACTAATAACTTCAAAACCATAAATCCCAAGCCCATTGGTGGACCTACTTATATCGCATAGGTAATAATGGATCACATGCCCTAAAACTATGGAAAGATGGATATTAAATCACACAAGTTGTGAAGGGGAAGTACTGGTGTAAGATGTTGGTCTAATTTCTATTAATTTGTGTATATAATAAAGAGGTCTCAATAAGTAGGATGTTATAATTGGCCTCATCAACAAAGTGGTTTAGCTATTAATCAAGACATTTGATCAAAGACTCCGCTTAAACCATTTTTGGGGTATGGCTCACGAAAGCAACAAGATGCTCAATATTTATGTGACGCCCCGATCCCGGGGGTCCGTTGATTACCCAATTCTCACGAAAAATCGCGTAGCCCCTTTCAGACACGGAGCTCTACCCAAGAACAAACCTGTCCCAAACAATCCAATATAATATATAACATGAGTAAAACGACCACTTGAGCCCATACACAATACTCATCAACATATACCAACTATATCCAATAGTTTCAAGAGTTAATAAATGACTCTTATACCACATATATTGAAGTTTTAAACATTCTAATACATGTATACATAATGATAACAAAGCCACATCCGGCTGCCATTTCTACGATGAGTCGCCCCTCGTACGCTCCTGCACTCGAAATAATGTTCCGACTGTGGCGAGTTTATCGCCGTTAGGCTGGAATCACCCTAAATGGTTACTCTCCACCCAAAGGCATATGCACGCTCCAATGAAAACATACATTCAAGAATGCGCTGATCCTGTCCGAACGCCTACACGATCAACTCACTCGAAGTCCTCATCACTCCTCACACTTGCCTAAGCCACGATGAGAAACATTATTTTCAACAAAGATATTTGCTTTTATTTGTGAACAACCCTCCGATATAAGTAGTGGATCACCGATGTTTTATTTAGTGGACAACCCTCCTCGATGTATATCAATCGGGCCGACCGACGACGATATTTTATACTTAATACCCGCCGATAATTATAATCGTTAGTCAACCCGAAACCATTCTTCAAGAATCACCTCTACGCACTCACTCCTATCGCTCTGTGGTGCCCCAGTGCATATGGAATGCATGATGCCATTTCCAATACAATTTATACAACCCATGCTAATATATAAAACATGATACATATTAACATAATTTAATCACACAAACATGTTATGCAATTGTCATAATCCATTTCACCAAAAATTAGCTCACGTGGGCTAATTAACAACCACGTGCCAATTCGACTAATTACTCAACCAAACACATTATTTCAATAATTTGAGCTCGGTGGAACACTATCTCACGTGAACGCAAAACCCCAGGTTACCTGCTCACCTACGCTCTCAACGTCTGCCTAATTCAGGAACCCTAAAATCCAATGATCATTCCGGCCTTATGCATATCACAACACAATCCATGGCATAAATTACACCATTAGCCACCCAAGCAGTCCGTGAGTAGTCACGAACTGTAAATTTGGGTTCCATAAATTCAAAAAATTCGGTCCCAAGTATTGGGACCGATCAAACTACTGCTCATTCTCAATCCAACTAAACATTATAAACACTTAAATAAAGTGTAAACCCAAGTAGGATAAACTTCACCTCACCTGAAAGCTTGTCGAAACTCATTAAAACCGAGTCCACGCTGTCATTCTCCGCGCAGAACAGCCGCCTTTCTCCCTTCTGTTCCTGTCGACCCGACCTGGGCCTGACGCTCAGTAAAACCTGAGAGAAGAAAGATACTCTCTCTCTAAAAGTATGGAAATCGGCTACTACATCCCTCTCTGCACGTTATGTTTTTTTTTTCTCCTTTTCAAATGGAGTATTCTGTTTTGTCTTTTCCTCATTTAAGAATTTAAATAATGACCATTATGTCCCTAAGCTTGGATTTTCGACATTTGGCACTATCTCTAAATTCATTTCATCATATTCTACTCATGTAACTTCATGGGCTCACATGAGTTAATGTTATAAAGTACTTTCGTCACGTCACATGTCGCTACCGCACTCGATACACGACGCGCCTTCTAAAGTTTGGCCAACTCCGACTGCCTCTAATTCGACGAAATTCGACGCGGTTAACTAGATTTCAGACGATTCCAACTGCGGAAACTGCTTTGTCATCCGAGCCCGTGGTATCAAATTTCGATTTTTACCGAAATTACGATTTTACCATTTTTCCAGAAATTGGAATTTTCTCGGGTCTTACAATTGACATACAATAGTCATTTGAGAGTTTGTGAAGTAAATCACCAGCATTATCAAGTTTTATTGTCTTGATTGGATAATCAGAGAATTGTGCTCTTAATTTGGTCATTTGTACAAGGAGCCTAGCAAAGACAACATTTCTTGTAAAAAGAAAACATATATGTGACCATTTAGTGGAGGCATCTATTATGACCATAAAATAATCCAAAAGGTCCACATGTATGGAGGAATAGGTCCACATATGTCTCCATGTATTCTTTTCTAAAGAACCCATGATTCGTATTACGATTTTATTAAACGATTTGCCTCTGACTATTAACTTACCTTAGAACAAGGGTCATAAGAAAATTTATCAGGGCAAAAGAATCTTTCGGTTCTTACCTGATGCCCATGTGATTGTTCTACGACTACGCATCATCAAGATCCGTGGTATCTAGCCTCGCGCAAAAGAGTAAAATCTGGGTCATTGAACTTCCGGGTTCATTACAAAGATAAAACTCACTGCTTTATTGGCCATATGATATAACCTGTATATCGCCAGAGCTTTTCTCGCAACAATCTTTTTTCCCATAAATTATGAGAGACATATAACTTTCTTTATTACCTTCATTCATAGTTTCAATATGATATCCATTTTTGCGATATCTTTAAAACTTAAAACAAATTTCTTATCGACTTACTAATATAACGCGCATCATTAATACGTAAATCTAGTTTACTGGTAGCATTATATTTGCTCTTCCGGAGCCTTCAATTAAATCTGATGTACCATGGATGGTATTTACACTAGCATTTGTTACTATTAAATTAAAAAAATATTTTTTCTCTCAAAGGATTGTATGCGTGGTTGCGTAGTCAGTAAGACATATATCACCATCATTCATCTTGAAATTCAATAATACATAAATTAGATGTGAGATAAAGATACACAAATCAAGCATGATATTCTTATTAACTCACAATAACATACATAGAATTATTTAATATTTACATTTTCATCATCTATTAAACAATTGAAATTATCACTAGGACCTTCAAAAAAATCCATATCAAAATAAGGTAGGTTCAACTTATTTCCATCAGCAAAATTAGTTTATACCATTTTTCCTTTATCCTTTAATGATGCCACGCATCTACCGTGATGTTCGGGTCGCACAAACGTACGACCAATGCCTTCCATTCCACATCTATAGCAAGTCTCTTCAGGAGCCTTAAAAGGTTTTTTATGTACATTTTCTTCATCTTCTTGTTTTGTCTCACCATTATTTCGCTTATGGCGGGGAAATGAGTATTTCCTTTTGAAGGAGTTAGAAGAATGATTATTAGAGTGTCGGGAATTCTGCCCATGACTGTAAAACCCATGAAAATTTTAAATTTAAATTTTTCTTATGCAAACGTGTATTTAATTAAATAGTTTGGAGAAAAGTTGGGATTTTTCTAGATTCCTGGATGACAAAATGGATTGGCACCGTTGAATCGCCGTGAAAATTAGCTACCCAACACTTCGCTGAACTTAAGATAGTCGAAATTTCACGATTTCAAGAAACGCAGAGTCGCATGACACATGGCAGTCATGTGGAGCGACATGAACCATGTGGTGACACACGGGCGAAACATGTGGAGTGACACATGGCGAAAGATAGAGTGACACATGGCAAGCCATACGGAATGCATGCAAGTGGGGCGCATGTGTGACACATGGCAAATATGCACACATGGCAAAGGAGGTGTGACACATGGCATGCCATGTGTCAACATGCATGGCTCTTTGCCATGCCTATATAAGGGGCTCACATGGGCTGTTGGTAGAGGCAAGGGAGAGCTCAAGATCAGTCCGTGGGAGCAGCAAGGAGAAGAGGAAGGGAGGGAAGGAGAAGGAGGAGGAAAGGAAAGGAGGAAGGGAGAAAAGGAAAGGAGAAAGGAAAGAAGAAAAGAGAAGAGGATAGGGGAGGAAGAGAGGAAAAAGAAAGAGGAAGAGGAAGGAGTGTTGCGTTGAAGAGCGCACCCGACGACAAAGAACCCTAATCAAGGCTACAAGAGGTAGGTTTCCTCCTACTCGGTTATTTACGCCAGGCCTGTAATGGCCTGACTGCTTCTCGGGTCCGCTTCCTGACAAATTTGTATGTTGTGTGGTTTGTTTGTGATTGTGTGATGGTCAAAGACC